>SJOL01000612.1:23659-50087 GCA_004794785.1 Opisthorchis felineus | reverse complement strand
CCAAAGCCTTTGGCTCAAAAGCCTAACCGCAAGGCAGCGGTGTTTGGCAGGAAATGCAAATGCATTACCACTTCTACGGAACAAGTCGCCATATGTTCCAACCCCCAACCTGGAGGACCAGGAGACTGTGTTCGTCAGACCTCTAACCATTGACCAACCTGGTATGAGAGACTCTGTGAGTGTCGCGGGGACACCCCCCAGTATAGCTCAATGGGTCGCTGAGGTGCGCAAACCGTCACACCACGGTAAGGTCCAGTCTCTTCGTGACGGATCCATGCAAAAGTCCAACAGCTTGCATAGACTTTCAGGTTTCATGGTTTCTATCGTGTTTGGATTATTCCGAAGCACTTCTGCTATGGTTTCTCTGGCGAGGTTGTGGTTGATTGAAGTGAACAGTGATGTGACATCAAATGAAAGCATTATTTCATCGTCTTCTATATTGACGTTCCGTAGTTTGCGTAGAAATTAACCTGTATTATTGACTGTGTGTTCCGATCCAGAAATTAAGTGTTTCAATCTTCTCCATAAGTCTTTTGCTAATTTGTAAGGTGGGGTTCCCGGAAGTGAAACGATTGCTCTAAGTGGAGTTCCTTCTTTGTGCACCTTTGGTAGTCCGTAGAATTGTGCAATGTTGGTATCATCGGCTTTCATTTTCCATCGTTCCTGCCTGGTTATCTCGTGTGTTGCTTGCAGTTTCTTCAGCGTTGTGTTGATTCGATTGATGATGTTTGAAGTTGGATCACGATCGATTGGCTTGTAGGCCGTGGTGTCATTTAGCAGTTGTTTGGCCTTCTCAATGTAATCTGGCTTGTCCATTATCACCGTGATGCGTCCTTTGTCCGCCGGTAGTATTATGATTGTTTCATCCTTTTGTAGATTCGTGAGTGCGTCTCATTCTTGTTTGGAAATCAGTTGCATGTTTCTATTCCGTGTGATCGCCGGTACGATTGTCTGTCGGATCTGTTGTTGAACCTCCTCGGACATTTCGTTTGTTTTCAGGGCGTGTTCTAAGCGGGCTAGGTAATCTTTGTAAGATGCGTCCTCGACGTTGAAGTTGAGTCCTTTCACTAGAAGTTCTTGTTCAGCTGTGCTGAGTTGGCGGCCAGATAAGTTTCTGATCCAAGCGTCGTAATTGTTGTGTTTATTGTTCCCCGTGAGTTTGCGCAATTTTGTCTCCATTGCTGTTCTACGTTTGATCTTGGCATTGTCTACTCGGCGTCCGATTGCTGCTTCAAGTTCTGACAAGTGGTGTGGACCGGTTTTCGCCAGACAATTTGTCTTGCTCTCGGTGATTACTCTTTCGTATTTTCGGAGACGATTGTGGGCGTCTGTTATTATTAACCTCGCCACTCGTCTGTCATACTGTCTTGCTAGGGAGGATTGAATCATATCCTCACGAGAGGGAGTCGAATTTATCCGCACTTAGAGAAATTACATCGACCCTTGAAAAAACATCGTCTTTCCACGTCTATAACAGCATAACGACGCAACTGACAGGAAACTTCTTGAGCCGCCACGGGAGTTATGCGGTTTTATTGGATGATCAGTGGTCCATATTTAAGGCATTTGTCCAACAAGTCCCAAAGAACTGTCTTGGTTGCACCATGCAACGGTACAAAAACTGGACTTAGACAAAACCATTGCTTCTCCAAATCGGCATTACAGGCGCGTCCTAGCGTCATCGGGGTGTGTTTGGTCACCAGAGCTTCTGAGTTGTTCGCAGGTACCATCCTACGTAGGTCCACCATCCCTCATGAGCAGCAGAGCCATGAATTGGGTCAAGGATACACTGACCACATCTTAACTTTATGACAACTGCTCGAACACCGCCACACTCACAGAGCGCGAATTTACTGACCGGAAGGTCCGTGGTTCGAACCTGACCTCTGCCTCTCGACTTCTCCTGTCTAAGCTTGGGTAACTTGGCAGTATCCCAGCCCTCGTGCTTCCTTCTGGTTGCATGGCAGTTAGGCACCGGAAGGGTGCTACAGCTGAATGATTTTTTCCTTAGACCTGAAATCACAATTCCGCTCAGTCGGTTGCGCTCATTGTGGCGGTGTTTCTCTTTTAAAGATGTGCATAACACTTTCGTCACACTCCAGTCCTGATATTCCATCACCCGTTAGTGCGCGAAAGTCTATGAAGAGTAATCTTCTGGGTCAACTACCAGAAGTGGTGTCCTCAGGGCTGCCCCTTGTCACATCTCCTTTTTAACCTCGTAATCGAGTTAATTATCGAAGAAACGTTTGTTAGATCTTCTACGACTGGCGTGGAGCTTGTTCCCGAGGAAGACAAAGACCTGGGGCACGCGGACGATAGATCACTACTTGGTTCACACCTCATCCATATATGAAATACATTGAAAGATTTAATTAAAGTTGCCATGCTTTTTGGCACGCGCCGCTTTCTACATTTAAACCGCCAACTTTTATTACAAGACTGGGCTAGTGGACCACCAAAGCTGGTCATGACATCACAATCACTAGGGACAGTGGATAAATTTACCTATGTGTAACTGTACCACGTCGGATTGCAGCATTCCCTCAACTCAGGTACCTCTAGGGTCGACGTGACGTTAGTCTGTCGGTGGAAGACAGGATCTACAATGCGGCAGTGCACTGTTTTACTCCATGGTTGTGAAGCCTCGCCGCTGTGCGTCGAAGAAAAAGGATGCTTGCTTACTTTTGATCATCGGTACCTTTGAGGCCCTGCATGTGCCATGGGAACATCGAATTTGCAATGCTGAAATATGGCGAATAGCTCTCTGTAACAAACCGACTGCCTGTCAAAGAGAAGAGTTGATCTCACTGTACCAACTAGGCCACGTGCTCAGTGTGCAAGGTGATCGATTGCTTCGTCATACCCAGTTTCCTGATTCAGGTTGACTGGAAGATACCACAAGCTGGATAACGCACGACCTGGAGACAAAAAATGAAAAACATAACAAAGGGCGTCGGCTGCTCTGGAACACGTCGTCTGTGGGGTTGGGTTATCAAAGGCTGACCACATCACCGATATGGCGACCTCACGCAACGAACGACGACGTCATATCTATTCTCTGGCCCTTACTCAGTAACCCCCTGTTATTTTTTAAATGTTTTCTTCTGTACTCCCATCTCAGGCTACTCGCTGCTGGCAACCCGAACCGCTGTACACGGTCGTGAAAGTGAACTAAACCGACAGAACTACTTGGCCCGCAAGCAGTCTACCGAGTCAAACAGTAGAACCGGAAATGGATAACGTTATACTGGACCCTGCTGTCAATCGTACCGCATAGGCAGCAGTGATCCAGGAGATTCTTGGATCCGGAAGGAAGTCACCGTAAAGTAGTAGTGTAACGTGTATACTACTGGAGGAGCATGCGAGTGGTGTCTAGTCAAGTATCAAAGCGCCGTCCCTGCATCCGATGGAAGGTTGATATGGAATTCACTGAACCGCTTTGTTCATTATTGTTTGACGTTCAAACAACCTCCAGGAAAGTTTGATAGTTTCCTTGAGGATGTTTACCTTTTAAAAACTCAGTGCAATTGAGTTTTTACTTTCGTGTTTGATAGCTTGTAGCTGCTTAGCTCGTGTTGGTCAATAAGAAACTCCGCACTCAAAGGTGCTCTTATTTTCATTATGTCCGTGACCAGGATTCAAATGAAGATCCAGTGGCCACGACCTTTCGAGGATGGGGACATCCAAACCTTCCTGGAGAACTTCGAGGATGCGGCCAAGGTGGTCGGACTGAAGACCAACCAGGGTAACTTGGCAGCTCCGAAGACCCTCTTAATAGACCGGGAGGAGGCCCGGAATGCCACTTAAAGGGACTCTGAAAAAGTGGACTGGGCCGCCGAGCCATCACAACGGAGTTCTACAAATAGGCCGACCGCCAGGAGGCTACGAGGCGATTCAAGGAGGGCAGGGTGCGACCGAGATGTGACCCAACGGTGTTCTTGGCCAGTCTACAGCAGTAGTTGGATCATGCCTTGCTGGGTTTGGAGGGGGTGTTACATCAGCAGTTGCTGTTGGACCAGTTCGTCCAAGACGTGCATCTGGCGATTGGTGAGAGCGACCGGCCAGTTGAACTTAGAGGATCTGGTGCGAAACATGGCCTTTGCGGACAGATAATGTGAGACGTATTCAGGTTTTTGATCATTGATGCCCCAAGCGTTGCTGGCGTCAGATGGTGTCAACGAATCCTAAACGAGGTGATTATGAAACTGGTATTTGGTTGTGCAGCAGGTACTTCAATGGCGAAAAACATCCAGTACCATCAACTACGATAGTTCGGGTGTGCTACGCATGAGGAAACACCGTCTACCGAGACTAATGCTGTTCTCTGTGCCTCCAGCACGATGGCGAAAACCGCGAGGTGGACAACGTATGATTTGGCAGAAGGATGTGGGAAAGACATCAAAGAGTTAAGGTGTTTTGGTGCGGTCCGCCTTCCAGGACGGGGTCTTCGTGACCCCTCCTGCGCTTTCTTGGAGACGGAGTGAGACGGCTCAGTGGATAAAGCGCGAATTTACTGACCGGAAGGTCCGTGGTTCGAATCCGGCCTCTGCATCTTGACTTCTCCTATCTAGGCTCAGGCAATTAGGCAATATCCCAGCCCTAGTGCTTCCTTCGGGCGGTATTGCAGCTAGGCACCGAAAGGGTGTTACATCTAGAAGATTTCTTTATCTTTTCGCGGAGACATTGTAAGAAATGGAGGCTGATCGATGTCAGTGGCGTTCAGGCTGTCAGTTTCCTTCCAGATTGTCTGATTGAGTCCTTGCAGGTGTAGGCACCACAGAATGCCGGCAGTAGGCCAGCAACAGGTCCCTCCTTCATCCACTCTTTTGTCTTCTCTTCATTTTAAGGCTTTGAATATAATTAGATAAACTTTGTGGTTGTGCGGTAGTGAAGCATCAGTGTCAACACTGATGCTGCTGTATCTGACGATGACGAAACAAACGAACAATCAAGGAACGGCTAGGGGCCAAAGGAGGGGATTGAGAAGTGAAACTGCCGATGGTGCTGCTGGTAAATCGTGCTTCGATCCAAACAACCACAGGTAATTCCTCATTCACGTTGAGTCAAGGTCGGCATCTACGCCTCCCCGTTGACCAGCAAATCGAGTTGTGGCCGACAACATGCCTATCTCCAGAAGAGCAAGGAGAGAGGAGGATAGTGCGAGAAAACCTGACATTCATCCAAAATGGACCAGCTCCATTTAGCCAATGTCTACATTGTGTAACAGATGTCATATTCCCATTGATGAATTACATCATTTCAGCACAAAAACTCATAAGAACGATTTACTCTGAGTATCTCGGATGCCGCGACACATCGATGAAGCTCACAAAAAATGTTATTTATGTGCCGAATAAAAAGCCGCGAATAGCCTTGGACACAAAATACGAGCCATGACATAGCGATGGGATACCGCATAACAATTCTGTCCGGTTAATTTTGTGTTACTTATTCATTTCATCCCTTCCTTCTTGGTGTAATGTTTTTCGTTTTTCAGCTGCACGTGCTGCCCCGTAAGACGCACTACTTCGTTGTACATCTCATCGGATCAGTCAACTTCCTAGCGCTATGTAGGTAATCTGTTCATTTTTTCGACTGCTGGGATCTGGTTGCAGGGCAGAACCGGAAATACAGTTAAAATCATTGCCCGTGACCTTGCTAAAGCGACGAAAACGAGCCAACAAGGATATAATCAAAGAACAAAGAGAGCGGTCAGAACAACTTCGTAAACGAGCAAAGCTAAGACGAAGCCAGGTTCGGCGACCTGCCTTTTTCATTGCTGTATGTCACATTTCGACTGTCTCGAACCACCCATTTTCTAGTCCGCGCGCAAAAAGGCTCGTGATGAGATGCGTCTCTCACGACAGGCCATCCGAAAAGGTCCAGTGGTAGCTACCGATGCTGCCCGTCTTGGAGTCATCATCCGGTTGAAGCGAGAAGATGAACAACTGTCGGACGATTGTCGCGCTGTTTTCCGCCTGCTTCGATTAGATACTTACAACCAAGCCGTGTTCGTTAAGGTGAACCAGGTTGGTTATTTCAATTTTGTGAGCTTTAACGATAAATGCGCTGCTATAGGCTATGCTTGAGCTACTGGGTCTCGTAGCTCCATATGTTGCCTGGGGCTATCCAACTCTACAGACCGTGCGGGACCTCTTGGCGAAAAGAGGAAGGACGTTTTTTAACCATCGGAAGCATGCGATCGACAACAGAATAATTGAATCCAGGTTGGGTAAGCTGGTGTGACAGTTAATTCTGTATTGCGAATTTGCTGGTACATACCTGCACAGCCATCTATTTTTTTATATAAAAAGGCGAGCAGACACTTGTCGTCACCCCCATATATCGTCCCGCTGACTCATGGGAATAATTCTTGTGTGAAATTGAACGTCAGCACCACAAGTGTTTTGGCCCAAACATGTTCATGTAATCGGAATTCCACTTCGTTTGTCAAGGGGCAAGTGACGCAATCATGCGGCTCTTGAACAATCTGGGAGTGCCGTCTGACTTGAGGTGCCTTGTGGAAAGTCGTTTATGCTGGTCCTTTGATGCGACTTTTTAGGTTCTGTTAGTTTAAGCTGTTTGGGGGCGTCTGAACATCATGTCGTACAGGTTGTAGTCAATAAAAATCTATCTATCTATCCACCTGGAACGTTCCGTGCAGTTAGCTGCTTAGCGTTGTTCATGAGCAAATTATATAGGAATATTGCATACTTATGGGTCTATCAGCCCACATTTTAATAACGTCAATCGAGACTCAGTCAGTCTCCTGTGCTTGGCTGTGTATCAGATATCAAGGAGTATTTTACTCCCGAACTATCGCATATAAGCTACAAGGGGCAAAAAGTTTGAAAGAAACTTCATCCCCAAAAAAACTAGAGAGAGATGGCTCAGTGGTTAGACCTCAAATTTACTGACCGGAAGGTCTGTGGTTCGAACCCGACATCTGCCTCTCGACTTCCCCTACCAAGGCTTGGGCAACCTAGCAGTATCCCAGACCTCGTGCTGCCTTCTGGTGGCATGGCAGTTAGGCACCAGAAGGGTGCTACAGCTGAACGATTTCGATTTTTTAGGCCTCGACGCCCAGTCTATCTGGCCGCCTTCAATGTCCGCATCCTGTAGTAAGCAGGTCAACAAGCCGCCATTGTTCTCATACTGGACTCGCTTGGCATTGATGTGTGCTGTATCAAAAACAATAATTCAAGATACCTGCACAGTGGTTGAGCTAAACCGCCCCATCACTCTCCATTGGATTCCGGCTGCGCACCTCTGGCGATCCAGAGGCTGCGGTAGGATGTGAGGGGGTTGGCATTGTCCCAAGTCACCAAGCGGAGGGATCCTTGCTTGACTGGATACCCGTTGACAGAAGCCTCTGTGCGGTTTTTTCAGCAACGTCTGTGAAGGAGTCTCAAAAGCGGGAAGTTGATCGATGTCTGTTTATCATGTCTGCTTTCGCCCCAACTGACTGTAGCTCCGACGCCGTCAAAGACGCCCTGAATGCCCTGTTGCGGCGAACTAAAAGCTCAGATACCACCGTGGTTGCCGGAGATATGAATGCACAAGTGGGTAGGCTCAGAGCATCTGAGACTTAACCAAGTGGTCGACAGGGACTGGACTCGATACGTACGAAAAATGGTGAACGAGTGCTTCAACTGTGTGCTGACTGCAGGTTGTTTTTATGCAGTACTAACTTCCGAAATAGCCGAAGTCGTCTGGCCACATGGTGCCTTCCAACGACGTGCGGGCTACGAACTCAAACTGTCATCAGTTACCGATGACGCGGACGAATAACTGGCTGCCTCTCGTTTGGAACACATTTATGGATTTCGACCACACAACCGTCCGAGGTAGCTACTCCCTTCGTTTTCCAGGGCCGCGTAAAGAACGGAGAAATGGCTTGACAACTGAGATTAGCAGATCCGGATGTCAGACGGATTTACCAGAGTCGTACCCTGGAGTCTCTTCCAACTGCTCCACCATGAGATGTGAATTCATAATGGGACGAGATCGCCACCTCTTCGCACAGTGTTGGGAGTTTTGCCTGTGTTACGGCATTACCAGGCCCCCTCAAGCACTGGATATAAGACCGAACAGTGGCACTGCTTAAATCTCGGAAAAATATCCCAGCCGGTCCCGAACATAACTTGGCCCGACGAATTGTCGGACGTCAAGTGAAAGTGAGTGTGCGCGCCGTGAAGTCTGGTGGACACGGAAAGCTAAAGAAACGGAAGAGGCCCAGAAATCTCGAAATTCCCAGAGGTTATTTAATTTGGTCCGTGCGACCGGTCCCTGGAAACCTCCTGTGAGCGAAACCATCAAGGATCAGAATGGCGCGACCATCTTGAGGGAAGAACGCCTTGACCGGTGGGCCGAATACTTGGAACAGTTATCGTGGTCACAAGCTGCCACTCATCTGGGGCCTACAACTGACGTAGAACCCCGAACGGCCTCGAAGGATTATGACTGTGTACGTTCTCTCAAGAGCAACCAAGCTCCTGGTCCGGATGACCTCCCACTCGCCTTGTTCAAAGACGGGGCTGAATTCCTCATTCGGCGCTTGTCTGATCTGTTTGTCTGCATTTTGGAAAAGGAGACTGTCCCAGACAACTGGGGGGAGTCGTTGATAGTGCCCATTTTCAAAAAAGGGGCTCGTAATGAGTGTGGTAACCACAAGGAGATCAGCTTACCCCCGACTGTCACGAAACTGCTGGCGTCACTTGTGCTTCGCCGCCTTACACTGGTTCATGAAACACTGACTCGAGAGCAGCAAGCGGGATTCCGGCATGATAGGGGTTGAGTTGACCAAATCTTCACAGTCCATCAGGTAGTACACCAACGTCATACGTAGAAACGACCCGCAATTTTAGTATTCCTGGATTTCCAAGGCGAATTCGACTCGGTTGACCGGTCTGTTCTCATTGACAGAAGAATACCCCAGAAGTTTGTCAACATAATACGTTCTTTGTATTCTCAGACTTCCGACCGTCACGAAGAGACTGGACCTTACCGTGGTGTGACGGTTTGCGCACCTCAGCGACCCNGTTTGTCAAGGGGCAAGTGACGCAATCATGCGGCTCTTGAACAATCTGGGAGTGCCGTCTGACTTGAGGTGCCTTGTGGAAAGTCGTTTATGCTGGTCCTTTGATGCGACTTTTTAGGTTCTGTTAGTTTAAGCTGTTTGGGGGCGTCTGAACATCATGTCGTACAGGTTGTAGTCAATAAAAATCTATCTATCTATCCACCTGGAACGTTCCGTGCAGTTAGCTGCTTAGCGTTTCTCGGTTGTTCATGAGCAAATTATATAGGAATATTGCATACTTATGGGTTTATCAGCCCACATTTTAATAACGTCAATCGAGACTCAGTCAGTCTCCTGTGCTTGGCTGTGTATCAGATATCAAGGAATATTTTACTCCCGACCTATCGCACATAAGCCATAAGGGGCAAGAAATTTGGAAGAACCTTCATCCCTCGAAAAACTATCCATGGTGGCCCATTTGCTGAGAACGGCTCAGGTCTTTTTGTTCATACCATAATCCGTCCGTTGTTCCATGCTGAGTATATGTCGGATACGTCCTGAGATCTAAGTGGCCAAAAGTCCCTACCACTTTTCAAAGACAGGTGCTTTCCAGGCGACTACTTTCCCTCCGTTTCCCCTTATGCCAATTTTTGCTTCCTTTGCCCAGATTTTTCGGATGTTGTGGCTGACTCTCGAAGCGTTTTTTGAGTACACCAAATTGAACTTTGTCCCTCAACTCCTAAAATTTCCCATCGCCGACTTCAGACAGGTTGTATCGGGGTCTACTCCGTAACCTGTCGGTTCTGAATGAGAGCCACTTGTGAATAAAATTCAAGCAACCTCAACAAGTCTGTGCACGTTAACTCATTCTTCACCTGAGTTTGGTAACTAGCTTTTTATTCCCCCAACTGTTACAGTCCTCGAGGCAAGTTTTAAGGTGCGGTGGGATCTTAAGCAGTGCTCTTGCCGTTCATTTAGACAAACAGTGACGTATATGGCGCTTTATTACTGCACAGTCACTAGTCTCGAATATCCTAGTAGTCACGATGCAAACTCATGTCTCAAGTCTTTAGGTTCAATAGTACCACAGTAATGGACAAAGAGACGTTTTCATTATGGCATTTTGCTTGCTGTGTCTAACACGAGTTTGGGAATTTACGAATTTTTAGTTGCAGGCGGTATTTGTGAACCAGAGTTATTTTCGCAGGCCATTGTTGCACTTTCGATTTTTCTGTATGCCGAGCTTAGACACTGAACTAACCATCCACCTCGCGTTTTTTCTCAATGTGGTGCATCAATTCATTTTTCTGACTATTTTCAACCGGTGCTTATCGTTTGGGTCCGAAATTCACAGTCAACACATTTGAACTTTCATATAGCGACTAGCCTGGTTATCTGGAGTCTGATCACATGAGCAACAATAATTAAAAGTCCACTGACAGACTCGAGCATTGCCCGAGTCTGGTGGGAACACCGAATCAGTCATGCTGAAGTACGTCGAGTGGTTTTCGGAAGAAATAACTCACCCTCGGTAAGTGAACTGGTCACACTTCATAAGTTGCGCTGGAATGGCCACCTGCTCCGTATGCAAGTCGACCGACTTCCTCGAAGGGCTGTTTTCGCACAACCACCTGAAGGGTGGAAACGAGCCGGTGGAGGTCAAACAATGACTTGGCAGCGAAGTATAAAAGCCATTACCAACAAACTCAGTTGCGCTGGTCATTGCCATCTACCTGGATGGGGACCCCGAGACGGGCCACATCAATGGTTACAGACATTGTCAGACATGGCCCAGTCGTGCACTCAATGGCGCTCATGCATCCGAGCTATTGCCTCCAATGCATAGCTCCCCTCCCAATCTCCTCAATTAAAAGTCCACTGATAACCCTGTATTTACACACCAATTATATCAGCTCCCGCCTCCAATGCGCCGCTACCTACCGCATCTCCCCAAATCATCGGTGAACGAAACTGTGGTAGCTGTAACCATTATGCGACAAGTACGCAGTTCGTACAGCTGATGATGATGCTGAGCAACAACACTTATGACATCTCAGGATACGAGGATATTCTATAGCATGGTCAAATGTAAATTAGTTCCTTTAACTCCCTCATGAGGCCTCCGGTCCCATGTTATTGTTTAACAATAATTGAGCTCACCTCGCCTAGCCAAGCGAATATTTATTTATTTATTTATTTCGTTGCTTCAGGTCATCACGGAATATTATGCTTAGAAGACGTTGTTCATGAATTGGTCACCATTGGCCCTCAGCTCCGTGCGGTCCTCCGGTTTCTGCAGCCCTTCAAGCTAATGCCACCTAGCAAAAGTTGGCTGTCAGGCTCAAAACGTTGTCGTTCAGCAGCGGACAAGCTAACAGGAATGCGAGAAGAAAATATCAATGAAATGATAAGACGAATGATTTGAGCAGCTGCACACCTTGTAAAAATATACTCTTGGTCCTTCTGTCTTCACCGAACACTTCTTAACCCTTGGCACACAACGTCGCTGACTTCAGTACTTTTGCGTTCCTCGGCAGTCACAGCCAATCAACTTTGCCGTGTTATTGTCAGTTTAACTTGAATCTACAGCACTCTCCCACAGTAGTGGACACCCGGCCTCGTCATCCTCTTGTCATGAATTCTGAAAAACCAGTTCCTTAGTCTTTGACAGCAGCAGCTGGACCCTCACAACATCCGTCCTTGCTGAGCGATCCATATCGATCAGTCTCGTCAGTGGTAGCTGTGAAGGGGTTTGACTGTAATAACCAAAGGTCGAAGCTAATGCAAGTTGCAAAAAACCGAGTGGATGGATCGTTGGTGGGTTCAGTGTTAGTAGTCCTGTGGCGCTGAATCACAAGTCGCTTGGATAGCCGGTGGATACTTTGGTAAATGAGTTGTGTGGTCATCGGCCGGTTGGCTTTATGAGAAAATTAAGCTGCCCGGAAGTTGTGCGAAAGTTCTCGATAACGTCACAGGTCCCTAGGTTGCCCAGTGTTCATTGATGGAACCCATTAACGAAAATTAAAAATTTCACATTATCTGCATAAAACTTCTCGCTCAATGTTCACACTTCTAAGACCTATGTCGGTTGTATCTGTAAGTCTTTCGCCCCAATGCAGTGACCATTTATTCCATTTGTAGCGACCATTGGCTTTGGGCATTGCGTCCGTCACGGATAGCAGCTTTCATCTAACATTATGCCAACACGTATCCCCTTTTTGGATAATTATTCTGATCCCCAAAATGCATTTCGAAAACCTAGGTGAATGATTTACTTCAGGAAAGCGAGCAAAAATTCACCTCTCAATATAATTGATAAAATGAAATTAGCATCCTTAATATATGAGCGTGAAATTTTAGCAAACTGTGAATCAACATGTGAAAATCCAAGCACACAAGTAGATAATACGTCACAGTGGCGGTTTTTCCCCGTTGATTTCCATTCTTGACGCACCCTTCCAGCTGTTCGAAGGCTAACATCGTGCTTACTTAAGGTTTGGCGACTCACCCAGTCGTGCACTGATGTTTCCTCTTTTGGTGACGAAAGGTCTGCAAGTTAATTGCCAAGCCGGTGAACAGATTAAAAACTAATAAGTGCATCCTGACTACCAGTATTTAACACTGCTGACAGCCCAGTCAGCCTCTTCCGGAAGAACCCAACAAGCGAAATGGAACACCAGTTAGTCGTTAGTGGCAGAAAACCAGCGCCAAATAGCATTCTACCAACGCGACAGGGCCCCTGGCCTGAATGGTTTGCACCCTGCACATTCCAAAGTGGACGAATTCCTGGTGAGTAGTCGGATAGCCCTATTGCAGAAGGTCTGTTACGAAAACACTACCAGTGAATTTCATCTCTTCGACCGTGATCCCATTTTCAAAAACTCAAGAACGTCATACGGATGCCTTCTTGGGATAAAGGTGGTAGCGTTACCATCCAGATTACTCTGTGGTAGTATTTCCTACAGGCGGATTAATTACCAGAACAGGCAGATTCGTAAGAATCAGGCTGGGTTTCGCCCCGGTCAAGCATGAATTCTCCACATCTTTATTTTGAGACAGAATCTCAAACTGCGTCACTTTCAAATGTCCAACCATCGTCTTTTCTCGATCTTAGGGCTACTTTTGACTCTGTCGGTCTTCAGGAGCGATAGTTGTGACTGGCGGTCAAGGCTGGTGTCCCTTTCAACCGTTGTTGGTATGTACTGATATACAGCGAGCTGTTGTCTGAGTTCACCACGTTCACTATTCCTCTTCGACTTCATTGACGTGCTTTTTGGGACTTTGCCTGCCTGTAGAACCTCGGGGATCGAATTTTTCCCAATGCATTCGATCACTGACGTTGAGTACGCATGCGATATTGTCCTCATTAGATCGGATACTTCAAAAATACTTAAATTACCCAAACAATTCCGCTTTGTGTGTAGTTTACGCCCACGAAGTATAAAGTGCTGCTTCAAGACTTAATAAGATCCAACCGAAACTTCATTGTTGCAGACCAGCAAATCCAAGTGACAGACATGTTTATTTAACTGAGCAGTTGTACAAGTTCTGTTAGACTGGCTGGAGACGAGATCACCTCTGGAATCGGGAATGCCAGAACGGCTTTCACTGGCGTGACGTCAGTTTGTCTGTCAAGAGCGAAATATACACGGAGGTGCTGCGACCCATACTGCTTCGTGAATCAGATATATGGTCTGTGCGCGCAAAGATGTTTGACCATCAAGCTCTCCGGCACGCTTACCGGGTTCGGTTAGAACATTGGAATGGGGTACGCGAGATGGTTTTGGAAAGAGGGGATTCTCCTGAGGTTCATGAGATACTCACGCTTCATAGGTTACGCTGGTTAGCACATGTACTTCGCATGCTGAAGGACCATTGTACTTCGCTGGGTTCTTGCTACTCAGCCCTCTGTCGAGTGGAAGTGACCTATAGGCTGACAGCCTATGACATGGCAACCAAGTATGAAAGCACTAAACAGTACACACAGTGGGGTTAGCAGCCGCCGTCTCCCTGAACGAGAACCTCCGCATTGAGTTCATCAATGGCTAGTGACACAGGCAAACATGGCTCAGTCGGTGGCGTTCCTGCGTCAGTGTGTAACTTCCCAGTTTCTAGTTTATTCAGACAACTAAAACGCATCAACATCAACTGATTATACTGAGTGGAGAATGAGTGGCGCTATATCCTGTCTAAGTGCGAGTTAATCACACTGCTGATCAGCTGCTCGTGGCCGAACGGTTAACTTGTCAACTATTAACCGGAAAGTCGTGGTTTTGAAACACCCTGGAGTTTTGTGAGATGCCGATGATTCCCATTAAGGATGAGACAGCTGTACAGTGCTTCTTGGTTTTTCAGCATAGACTATTTTCAATTACAGATCTTCCTGCTCTATCACTTTTGGATAACCAAAACTGTAGCACCTGGAACTATCGTACCCTTGGTGCATGGTTTGGCACTGATAAGCTCACTGACAGACAAAATATGAACTAAACGTCTGCATCTAAATTTAGGTATTTATTTATCCTTGCAGCGTTTAATGTCAAATATGTTAAATGGCATCCTCGGTTAGACACTATTTTCGCTGAACTATCTTGTACGCAATGTGCTCGGAATGCATACGATACGGCAAAACCCGAAACGATCCTGTTTCTTCGTGATTTATTCTCCAGGCTTCCGATGACGCGGCAACAGTGCCTGATGGTCTCAGTGGTGAGGGATTGTCGAATTAGAGCTGGAAACGCTTTGCTCGTGAGCAGCCGATAATGCACGGTCAGCTTGACCGGGGCCATCAAAATTGACAACGAAAGACAGTAGGCTTACTCAGTGTATACGCTTATGCTCTAAACAGCTAATCAGTTTGTCGCCCAAAAATGACTTGCATCGGTAAATTTACGGACTCTTCTGGATGATGAAGTATATGGATATAACGAACCCCCAGGCTGGAAGAATTGAGGTACACGTTAATCGTTTTAGCAGCAGCTCTGGCGTAGATGCTCCCAGGACCCACAATGGTGATCGCCTGTGCTGATCAAGTGTTGACCACTGGAGGTACCTAAGTCGTGTTACCTAGCGTTTTATGACGATGCCTTCCCCTTAAAGGTGTGCCGAAGCTATCCATTGTACCTCTTCAGTTCTCATATTCCAACGTCCGGGGTAATTTGGCCGTGGTGAATATTCTCCTGTGTATATCACATATATGGTGTTATGCAATGCTGGTCACTGTCGCTTTTCCTGTTCTACTTTGATATCGAACTTATTACAAGGGGGATCTTTCGAAGTTTACGACCCCCCGTTGAGCTTCCTTCAGGAAATACCGCAGACGATATCGCACTAGCCGGGTCAGAGAGTGTCCAAATGGAAACTGACGTGAACAGTGTTGCCAAATGTATCGGAGTGTTTACACCTTTAAGTGCAAATTATTCTTCGATTGTGCCTGGATATAGCACCAAAGCCGGGGCTGACGCTTGAAATGGCTGATAGATACACTTATCTGGTAAGCTGTATCTCTTCGGATGAAAGTATTTCCAAAGTAGCCCAGTGACTTTCAAAGCTTTTTCTGCTTTTATTCCGTTTAGGCATACTTGGCGATGCTTTGACGTTAATTTGGTGATAGACGACAGGTTTTTATAACCCTGCAGCGCGCTCACTACTGCTTTGCGGCGGTGTAACGTGGTCAGTGTGCGTTGAAGATAAGAGGCGATTGCTTGTCTCCTGTAACGGTCACTTCCTTGTCCCTTCAAACAAATTCCCTTAATTTGTCTAGTACATCCGTGCTCACTAGATCACACGACTCCTTTGTTCCGCAAGCACTCAATTCACATGACAAGACTCTGTTCAGCTTGGAACCCAGACCGACAACAAGTTAGTTCCCGTCTTGTACGCGTCGGAACGATTCTGTGTATTATACACACGTCAGACCTTCCCATACATAGGAAGACACGACACAGTCATCACACACATACTCGCGCGGGCACAGGGGGAAGGGATTCAACCAAACTCTTCAAGTCCACGGACAATTACGGAACAAGTGTAGCAGCTATACTGCGGAGAAAACACGTTCTCCCGTCCGAACTTTCACCAAGGAACTCTCAAACGATAAGTTCCCCTTTTGACTTACTCCACCTTTCGCATTGCACTTATTTTATACATGGTGCAACCCGCCACTGTAAACTACTATCAGTCATATCAATCATAGTAAAAACTGTTGTGAGTGCACATACCTTCTGAGTTATATTATGGCTATCATAACTAGTGCACTAATACTGAGAGAGCCGTGTTACTGAACCAAATAGCTTTCGACAACCCGAGTATTCGTCTCCTTGGTAACTCGATGCGGCTTAAGCAGCAATACTGGCTCGGTCATGGTCTCGGTGTCTTAGGTGGTAGATTGTCTAATGACGCATTTTGCTGAAGCTTCCTCACATAGGCAAAACAAAGTGAACTGTGAATGATTTGGAGGCGGAGCGTAAACAGGGGTTGTGGCCACGTTGGTTCATCCGTCTGTGGGCTTGTAGAACCAGCGGCCCATCCATGGTCAATGGCGCCGCTGTAGCGACTCGCTTATTTGTGACTCTTAATTCACCATTTGCTCCTTTTGTCCCATTTTATGGATCTCAAACCCTCCCATTCCTTATCTTAAAATGTCAGAATCTAGTTTCTGGGACAGCCCGAAGCTGCGTACAATTTTGTGACTCGTGGTTGGAAAACTGAACCCATTATTGTGGCTACTCCGAGAATTTACATAAAGGGACACGAATCCACTAGACTGTTATCCGTAAGTTATGCTTTGGTGCATAGATAATGCTGTTGTAGGTGCTGGAACCTCCAGTGAATCCACAGGGCGCAGACCTACAGACTCCACTCCATGAGCAACCAGTATTAGTTCGGAGCTCATCATTCCATTTAGAACAGTCACTCTTGTGAAACGCGTTGATAACTTCCATAAACAGCTTGAGAGGTTCTCCGGAGTATTACGAGAAACAGGTCTATCATAGCATATAGTAGGGCGAGCTAGGAGGAAGCTATTTTCATACTATGATTTCACCGTGCTGGTCGTTACACTTTCTTCTACCGATTTTGCATAACTCCCAGGGTATTCCTTGGGTGTTTTTGCAGAAGGATCCCCTCATCAACATCCAGTACTACGGATCTAACAAGACTGAAACAGGACAAATTTGTGGTTTATTTCCGTTAGCAAAATTTATACGCTCACAAATTCGTAAAAAGTTGCCTGATCGTATCATTAACGTCGAATTTCTTTTTTGGTGTGTGCGAAGTCCCTTCAACACTTGCCAGTCGGTCGCGGAATTCATGGGGCCATCCGGCCTGCCCTATAGTAGGACTGGTTTTCAAGCACCCTGTACGCCTTGCCATACCAGCTCACTGAGCATCAAACAAACTCTGTCCGATGTCGCTGATCTCGCACTCGGTAGTTAGATCATTCAGTTGATTTTCTCTACGTAACTTGGCCAGTGTGCATACTTGATGCAACAGTTCGTCTAGTTGCGGGTTTTGCTGATCCGAGGTGACTTCCGCCCTGGTGATTTTATCCGAAGAGCCATGCTCTGGCGAAACCGACTGTGTCATGTAATCAGAAAAGAAACGGACAGAATGGATTGAGAACTCTTTCCATATCGGCGATGGTTGCTGCAATAAAAGGCACGCTCTGTGTAATCTATGCGGTCGCACAACACAGTCAAAGTCCGGTGGCAAGGAAACCGTAACATCGGCACAAGCGCCTTCACAATAATGAAATTGTGGCATCAGTTGAATTCGAAATAGATTAAGCCAAGTTGGTCTATCAGCAATCTGAAAAGTAACTTGGAAGAAGCTAGTTGTCTCCACTAACCTTATCTTGATAACAAAGCATCCCAGTAACAATACCTGTGTAGTGGTTGCAAAATCGCACCTCTTTTAAATAGTTTAGCGAAGTTTCGTCCAACTGATATTCTTGAACGACACATCCCGGAAAAGTAACGGTTGAACCAGCGAAACCGACGCACCTTTTCGTTTCGCGTTTGACTTTCAGCATTGTGGATGTGTGCTGAAAATAATCGGAAATATATTATTACGGTGTGCAGCATAATTTCTAGACAACTAGTTGCCAACATCAACCCGTTTAGCTCTGTGGATCACGATGAGGATGAATGGGCTGAATAACTCTATGAGTAGCCAGTACAATACTCCTTCTGGTTGGATGACTGAGGGTTCCTGGATGTTCGTAGTTATTACCAAGAATTTGTGACCTAGGCCATCATTCCATATTTCAAGAAACAGTAGCTTCTATTAGTGTCTATTGAATGCTGTCCACTTAACTTATTAATTTTAGCTTTTCTGTTCTACAGGGGTAGTGTCGCAGCCGACCCCGTCCTGAAAAACTGTTCACCTGTTTTCCCTGAAAGGCCGAAATAGGTTTGTCAAACATTATTTTGTTCTTCGCGAATTTTAAATACATCTCGAGTTAACGATCATCTGAGTTAAAAACAGTGCAAGACGCATGTTCAAAGAATGTGTACCCGAGTAAAACCTGAGCGCTACGAAGCCGCAGTTCTCATTCTTCCTCTCGAACAACCGCCAGTTCAAAAACTATCTGAAGCAGATCTGCCGGCCAACACTCGTTGGACAGCTGGACAGACACGCATATTCGGTCTACCACGAGCGATTTGCAGGGAGCCAAATTCGGTGCCAGGAGCACACTAGTTTGTTGAGAGCAGTAACACAGTGGGTTGGAAGAGGTAATTCACTTTAGAACATAACTACAAGCTATTCCCCTTAGAAGAGGTCAAGTATAACCGCAACGTTTTGATACACTCAACTTTTGAAACTTTACTTAAATCAATTTTAACTCTAACTATAGAGAGGGAGATCTGGTACACTACCTAATGCATCTGTTCATTATCGTCATCATATTCAGCTGTAAAACAGTATCTGTTAGCTTGTCTCTTATACACTCGAGTTGAAAGGCTCCGTGTATTTGGATAGGTGGATACAAATTGGGGTGCATTTATTATAGCCCTTTAGGTTGCCAACGGGTTTTGGTGCATTAGTCGTACCCAGGAATCCAACACAGACTTCACTGTTCAGCCACAAGTACACTGAATTTCAGTAAGTCTTCCATATTCCACACACATGCGAGTTGCTAATTGGGAATGGTGGACGTTTCACCTAACTGCTTTCTGTCCAAAAATGGACGAATTGGGGTAAGTGTTATCGATTTCCGTGTATATCAGCGCCAATTTTTTCGTTTCCTGTCACAGACTGGGATAGGGGTAGACATTCGAAGTTTTCCTTGGACTCAAAACTGAACCCCTAACTCATGTTTGGGTCATTTTAGTTCCGTTTCGGCGCTTGACGTGATTTGTCTCATCCCGATTCACACAGGAGTGAATGTCTACCGAACAGAATAGGTACACCTGTAAGCCGAAAACCTCTCTAGTGGTCAGCTGAAAGCCTGTCAGTCCGTGCCCACTCGATATAGAGAGATTCCTCATGCCCATTTTGTTTCTCACCAATGTGTACATTTCTAGTGCAGAAGGGTACGTTTATTTCTGGGTTTTTTCGTTTTTTACCGAATGTAGCGCCCTAACAGACACCAACTGATGCATTCCTCTACCGGTGCTATGAGATATGACATTTGAAGCTAAATGTGGCCAGTCGATTATTGCAGCCCGAAAAATCAGGGAAATCTGACGAGAGAAGGAAGCAGAAAACAATAAGCGCACTCATTCTGACGCGTGTGAAACTTTCGTTTACTTGTTATTTCCTATCGTTATTGAGATTGGACGTAATGCCTATCAGAGAGCAAAGTTGGGTAGAGTAGCGTGTATAATTGGTAATCGTGCAATAGACGACCGAATGGGTGTCTCCCCAACACTTAACTTAGATGTTGGAATGATGGATTAATGTGGTTGCCTAGTTTATCTTGGTAGTTTTAGTCGTTATTTCTGCAGCTGTGAGTACAATACCATGTGCAGATTATATTTGATCGGATCGAGGAGTTTGGTGAGTGCAACATGAGTTTATCCTAAAATTCTAAGAACAGTTTGGATGGGGGAGGCCCCTTACTGGCACCAAACGGAGTTTGAAGGTTAAGATCATCATGATTAGTAGCTGCGTGTGAAGGGTTAATAGATAATAATCGTTCAGCTGTAGCACCCTTTCGGTGCCTAGCTGCCATGCCAACGGAAGGACACACGAGGGCTGGGATACTGCCAGGTTACCCAGGTCTAGACAAGCAGCTGAGATGCTGAGGTTGGGCTCGAACGATGGACCTTCCGGTCCGTAAGCTGACGCCTTAACCACTGAGCTTTCTCGAGCACAAGGGGTTAATAGGACGTGTTATGGCCTGTGCTAAGAAGTTGTCATTAACAAGGGATAAATTGGGCCGTCCAGCTGTAACACCCTTTCGGTGTCTAGCTGCTATACCACTCTTAGAAGGCACGAGAGCTGATGCTGTCAGGTTGCCTAAGTTTAGGTAGGAACAGTCGAGATGCTGAGTTTCGTTTTGAACCACTGACCCCTCAGCCAGTAAGTCCGTGTCTTAACCGCCTAGCACTCTCCAGCTCGATGGAAACTTCTGCGGACTTGAAAAGTCTTTATTAGAGCGCCTTATAGGTAACTATACATAGAAGAAAGCTGTGTGCCAGAGAAACGGATAAATTGGATGACCTATAGACAGTAATGACATGTCTGCGAATAGTATATAGATTGGTGTTACAGGAGAACGTGTACGTTCTACTGGACACAGGGTTTTCCAAGATTGTCGTGTTAACTATTATTCCACCTCCCCGTAAATAACGATCCTCCCTCATAATAAGCACTTTGATACTGAATAAGTTATAGCCGACTAGGTCGGGTTTCTGTAATGGCAATCAGACCTGATGACGAAGAAATAGCTTGGGTGTGAGTTCGGGAAGTGCGTGCATAATCTCCAGTGCGCTAAGACATTGTGTGTAATAGACGTCAATCGCCGTGAGCTTTCATGGACTCGGAGAAGTCAGCTGTTTTATTTTTCGAATTTTTAGATAGTGATTAAGATTGTGGAGCACCATCACGTCAAGGTGGAAGCTTTAGGTTGGGCGTGCTGATTTTAGCTGCTACATTTTCGGTCACCGTAAAACGAGAACTGGGGAGATATAGCCAAGCATTGAAGGTCATGATCAAGTAATTCGCATTGAATTAGTAAAGTTTACTGAAAGTACGGGAAATAGGGGAGTGTGCGTTGGAGGTGGTAGCTTTCATTCAGGGGTGCCACTGATTGCGTGGTTCACCTGTCTGTCAGTGTCAATAATCCCCTCGGAAAGCAACCGGACCTTGTAGTGGTACGACGGTTTGCGTACCTCAGTAAACCATTAAACTATACCGCAGGATGCCCATGCACATTCTCTTCTGCCAGGTTGGTCAATGGATAAATGTCTGACAAACACAATGTCCTGACCTTCCAGGTTGGGGCTTGGAACTAGTGTGTCAGTTTCTTCCTTTAAACTTTTAAATCCGTGTAGCAACTCTCAGAAATTTTCGGTGAGTGCTCTTCTTTGTTTAATATTCGCTACCAATGTATGAAACTTGCGAAAAAGGAATCCGAAGACTATATCACTTATGCCGGTAGAGTCAACCTTGAATGCGAACAATTCAAGTTATCTACCATGACCGAAGACCAGTTCGTGTCTTATTTTCATATGTGGTCTTCAGTCGCATTCAGACAGTGACATCAGAGCGAGACTATTGAACAATACTGAGCAAACTCCCGAGATAACGATGCAGTCCATTACCCATGAGCGCCATTGAAAGTACGTTACAATCAGAACAAACGGAAGCACGATTCGATTGCAGCTCGATACGGCTTCTGATATTACGATTGCTTCCCGGCGCACCTGTAGAAAGATCGCATCACCGAAACTCAGACCAACAATGAATGCCGCCAGAAACGCTTTAGGTGGTAAGCTTCAATTACTTGGTGAATTCGATTGTGAGATGGAGATGGCAGGCCACCGTGATCGTGGTATTGTCTATCATGCTGCTTGTGAGCTTAATCTCCTGGGCATAGACTGGATCGATCGCTTGCATCTTTCAACACTGCCGATCGAAAACTTAGGTTCATCAACACCGACAGGAGGGAAGCCAACATTCCGGCCTGGAAACCGTGTGCTTGTGAGGGACTATCGTCCCGGGCACCGAAGATGGACCATTGGAGTCTTCCTCAAAAGAGTCGGTTAGGTGATCTACTGCGTCCAGGTGGGATCATTGATATGAAAACGACATGTCAATCAGCTACGGCCGACTGAGTGCCCGATCCCAAAAGCGGGAGAACAGTTACTAAACCTCAACCTGCTGCTTGAAACCTTTGACCTCCCAAGACCAGCACCAATAGCCACCGCTTCACATGTACCGTCCAAGACGGATCCATTGCTGCAACCGAGACGCCGTACCGGTCGCGCCAGAAGACTGGTGGAACCTTTTCAACAACGTACTGTAGCCCAAATTAGTGAAGGATACCTTCTACCGAGAACTAACCACCCTCCGGTCCACCACGAAAAGCACGGATATCGTCGTATCAGCAGGAGTTTTCAATGCACAAGTAGAATATGAAAATTCATCAGATGCGCGCATTGGTTGCAGGTTTGGTCTGAACGCAAAACGTTGCGACAATTACCTTTCGCGAATTTATATTAACCATCAGTTGTTCCTCAGCAGTAGCGGGTATAGACGCAAAGGGCATCGTTGTTCTACCTGGTTTCCTCAGTCGCTGAGTAGCCTCGAAGTCAAACTGACCACATCTTCATCAGCTACCGACGGCGTGGCTCACTCCCTGATTGGATTCGAGTTTCGCTCTTATTAGAGCTCATCAACAGACTATATCCTTGGCCGTGCCAGGGTTTTAACTCCGCACATGTGACGCGGGAGGCCAGCGTGTTCAAAGTGCCTTCAGTCAGTAAATCAAAAGTAACTGGATATCCAATACACAATAAAGACCAGCGCCCATATCGCTGGGCGGAATATCTTCACCAGCAGTTCAGCTGACCCTCAAACATTGTACTTATGTCTTTCAGTCGTCTAGCTAATTTTGAGCCGTGGTCTGTGTGGTTCGCCTCTGATCAGTTCCTGAAGTACCTTAAAGCTCCATCAGGGTTCTGAACAAGATGAGCTTCTCTCAGCGTTATCCAAGAATGGCGGAGAATCTTTGTTTTCCGCTTTGGCTGTGTTGTTTGTACGTATTTAGGGACAAGAACGTATTCCACAGACTGAGGGCACATCGTTCGTCCCACGCGTTTTCAAAAAAGGTACCCAAACGGACTGTTCCAACATCATCCCATTCTAATCATGTTCAGGTGTAAGAACCTTGTACATGTAGTACGGTGGTTGTAGTTGCCACGGTTACGTTAACCGATGATCTGTGGAGGCAGGAATGGATAACTATACATTGCAGGCACCAGATAGTACAACGGATGCGTGAATATATGGGTTTCAGTGGGCTCTTCATTAGGGGAATCGGAAGGGGTAGCTATGCACTACGGGCAACAGCCTAGGTGCATGCGCGCCATTAGGCGCACGACTGAGTCACATCTTTCAATCGCTCTAGCCGTCGATGTGTCCCGTCTCGGGGTCGGAGAGACGTCAATGATCAGCACGGCTGAGTTTGCTGGCAATGACTTTCATACTTCGATGCTGAGTAACTGCTTGACATCTCCTGGTTCGTTTTCACTCTTCTTGTGGTTATGCGGAAAGGCCTTTTCGGGGACGTCGGTCGGCAGGCATACGGAGCACGTGACCAATCCAACGCAAACGTTCCATCTGATCTAACAAAAGGCGTTGAAGTCTCACGACTATAGTACTACTGCTACTGATTTTTTAAAATTGCGATGCCTATCTTCAGCATACAAGACGCAAGTCCGGCAGCAAGAAGCCAGATTTTGTCGAGGCAGTTAATGCACTGGCCTTGTCTTTACATTACGTCAAGTGTTTAAGCAGCGCCACGTGCACCGCCGATCAGCAATCGCGGTTTCCGTTGACTTTCTTCTTCGTAGCGGACAGATTGGCCTTCTTAAATATTCTTGGCCAGAAAGGATACAGTTGGAATCGTGAAAATTCTCCGTGCCTCGTATTCTCATACATCCAGTCTCAATACAACTAGTGGAGTTAACCAAGATTGGTCCCTCTCTCCCCTTTTTGCTCAGTTTTGACTTCAATGATATCATGGAGTTCATATTTGGTTATAAACGTCAAGGTTATACAGAAGTAAATTCATCCTATTCCTTTAATCAATTTGTCGCGTTTTTCCGTTGACATTTTGAAATCATACCTTAGAAACCAAGGTCAGTATTAATCTCTCAGTTCAGTGATTCTGTGTCTGATATTCAGGCTTTAATGCACAGGATCGAGGTTTACGCCCGAACTTCTCGGGTCGGGTTCATTCTTGTCCTGCAGCAACTTCTGTTCCCTTGCAAGGTACAAGCGAAAAAATGGTGTAGCACTCCTCTTCAAGCTCCCAGCGCGAGGACTCAACTAGAAAGCGTCTAAAAGTTCCTTGAACTGGGTGAAAGATGCAGCGTGAACTACCGTCGGAGGAAACTTTTTCCGCATACCAACTACCCGTAATGAGATAAACTTGCCTAATAAAGGTGTGCGCTCTGTGCTTGAAAATCCTCTTGCCATGTCCCCGCCGTATGTTAATTTGGTCAACGGTAAAAAACTTTTTGGCCAAACCTTGATCAAACAGAGTATAAGTAACTAATAGGTCTCCTCGGAGGTGACGACACCCCAGGGTAAATAGGCCGAACACCACGAGAAGCGTTTCATAATGAACTAATTCAAGGCGGGCAACTATTTTCGTAGCAGCTCGTTCGACACGCTCAATGAGGGTTATGTCTTTCTTGCGTCCTGGGTAGACAACTTGGTTGGCGTATTCAAAAATCGGTCTGACGTAGGCCCCATATAGTGTCTGGAAGTCCATGCGAGTAATGCGGGGGAAGGTTCATCGAATCGTTCGTATAAAGGTGAATGCCCTTTGGGCCGATTTTCATGGTGCAGTGAGAATGACATGCTTCAAGAAAGCCAGATTCCTGAATCCTGTTTAGTATCTATATTCGCAATGCCTTCTGGTCCACTCTCACCATGCAGGACAAAGGCGTTCGCTGAGTCTTCTCCGAATGACATATGGACCCACTTCTTTTGATTCAAAAGAAGGTGCCACGCCAACAATCACAGCCCCGCAGCGTCTACATCTACTTGTGTTTGAAGTGATTTCCCAGCTACCCGCGTGGTTGCCAGTGTTGTCCAGTTGCTGTTTGCTGCATCGTGGAGCACTCTCGTCGGAAATGAAAAAGAGTTCTTCATACGAGCCTCGGAAGAACGTGTAGAATCGCATGCCTTTTCTTATCTCAGTCGGTGTTTTGGAGCATAAGGGGCTCAGGTGATTTGAACCTGTTAATAACAGGTCACGAAACCGGTCACGTCGTCCTTCACACCGTAAACGACGCTGGTTTCGGTCACATCCACTTTTCCGGGCATTGACTTATTTCGCCAGCCTTTGCACGCCTTGAGCGTTGGGGTTGCAAATGTTACAAATCTCCTTCGTTGCCCGTCTGTTAAAACAGCTCTCCGAACCTAGTTATAGGCCGCAAGATTGCCAGGTAACAGAAGGCTTGGTTGTTCGTCGATCCTTCATGCAATACTTCGTAAAAAGCGGACGATTGCATTGCTGCAAAACTTATTGCTTGTTGTTGAGATATATGATGGAGGACATACTACAAAGGCGCTCTGCCTGGGTAAACGTGCCTCCCCTGTGCGTGCAGCCCGTGCTGCCTCTCAATGTTTCTTTCTAAATTATCACTTTTGCGTGGGCTAGTATATAAACCAACAAGAGTGTCCTAATGACTATCCACAGACAAAACTTCGGGTGGGGAGAAAACCGTAGCTTTGTTCAAAAATGCATCGCAGTATGTCAACGGTAAATATAAAATGATCGTTTACGTTTCCCAACAGCTTTCGAGCATCAAGGCGGACAAAAACATATTTGTGCTATGGTTTTCGGCCCGGTTGTTGAGTATTATCTTCAAACCGGCAACTAGCACACAGTTGGGGTCGTTCGCTATGATAATAATCTGGAGATCCCAGTGGAGGGCCCCCGGTTTTAATCACGCACGTATTATTCAAACAGCGTACAGCAAGCAAGCCAGCCGATGTCCTGAACAGATGTCACCGTCTGGCGAAATCTAAATGCGTGTCGTCCACTCTTGTGTCGGTGAGTAGCTGACAGATAGAGAATCACGGATTCACGGATTGATACACAGGATCGAGGCTTTTGCCCAAGTTTCCCGGGTCGGTTGTGTTCTTGTCGTTCTGCGGTTGTCATTCACCTGAAAGGCACAAGCGAAAAAGGGTGTAGCACTGCTCTCTAAGTTCTCAGCGCGG
>SJOL01000612.1:0-13807 GCA_004794785.1 Opisthorchis felineus | reverse complement strand
TTACTCGACCGCCCAAGGCCACTCATGGCCAGCAACGGTTTTCAGTTTTAGTTCAGGTCAGGTGGTTTATCTTTGAACTGGTCGTACCTCACGCTCATTGCCCTCGTTTTTTCTCCGTTCCTACATCTGTGGTGACTTTTCACGTAATAAATATGCCCGTTGTGTTGTTGTCTGCCGCGATCTGGTTGTAACGACTCGATCATGCCTCCACCAGCATGCTCTCTACATATCGGGAAATGAAACCTATTATTATTATATCGTATTACGCCCACCGGTTATGACGCTGCTCCCTTTCTACGCAGTCCCCTGTACTCACAAACTTTCAGTCATACTATTATTTTGACTGTAATATTATGATCATGCCTGACGGTATGCTGCCCACCAGTTGGGAATTAACATTATTATTATTAACGACCCGATGTTGCCTCAATCAGCATGCTTCCTACAAGTTACTATTATTATTATTAATGCCCAATGTTTATGACAATGTCCCTTTCCGAGAATTACCCTGTACCCACATACCCCGCCAGTCATTTTTTTATTCTGACTGTAACATTATGATCATGCCTGACGGCATGCCACCTGGGAATGGTGGGAATGGGAATCAACATTATTACTATTATTAAATAGGTTGCTTTCTTATACATTTAACTGAAGTCCGTGCAAGAGAACAACGCAGAGGAATGTTTGAAATTGGTGGTCATGCACGGCAGCACGCTGCTTTGACTGGCAAATGTCGCCGATCCCCCGAGCATTTGTGACTTTTCCGAAAACAAGTAACGGCAGCTTCCAGGCCCGCTGTTTCCGCTGTTTTCCTGCTCATACTTCTTATGCCCGGTTTCCTGTTGACAAGAATTTGGTTCTTCTAAAACCTTTGTTTCCATGGCTTTCTAGCCACATTAGCATACATTTGATTTGCCGTAAATTCGTGGTGTAACCTGGCTAAAGATTTTGGAGGAAGTTGCCTAACGGGAACAATTTGATGATCGCTTGTACCATATCTTGATATGCACTCGTCTCGACCCGGAAAATTTTATCTGCCAAGATGTCCCAACACATGACCGAGTATTTCGGAGAGCAGGATAAGTTTGGACCTGCGCTCATTTTCACACTAATTTGGTCTTAGCAGTAGACGAATACCAGGCGAATCTTTTGTTTATGATATCCATCAATTGAATGTGTTTCAGCTTGCAGGATGTGCGGGATATTACCATGTGTCGTTTGAACGGAGCACATTTTCCACAGGTCTGCTGAAGTTTCTTCGACGGCCCACGACCAATCTCGCGCCTCGTAGAGCCTTCAGGCGGGCACAGTTTCCGAGCTTTTTTCAAGCATACATCTAGCCTAGACCCAAGTTGTGCGCAACTCCGGAATCCTGTATCTATTTCACGAGCTCTTAAACAGAGCTAGGCCGGACGTGGGAGGATGATGACTAGTACGAATAATGTTCTGCTTAGACATCATCAACCAAATGTAACGAAATATTGGTAGCTCCGGTGAGTTTATTGCTTGGTTATCGTTCGTTCGGCTGTAACACCCTTCCGGTGCCTAGCCGCCATGCCACCTGAAGGAAACACGAAAGCTGGGATACTGTCAGGTTGCCCAAGCCTAGACAAGGGAAGTCGAGAGGCAGAGGTCAGGTGCGAACCACGGACCTTCCGGTCAGTAAATTCGCGCTCTAACCGCCTGAACCTTTTCGCCTCGGTTGGTTATCAGGTGGCTGTTGATCTGTTTGCCGAGGTTCGCAAATGACGATCAAACGTTTTGTTGCCATAAGAGTAACCATCATCAGTGTGCACCCGGGTGCGCCCTGATGATGGGTACTCATATGGTGACGAAACGTTTATAACCCAATTGAAAAACTCTTCCAACAGATCAAAGGCAGCCTGATCGACAACAAGTCAGGCAAATATACTTTTGGCTGCGTTTGGCTGCAGAAATCTTCAGCGGTGTTTTGAACGGTACCGGACGCAGCGAAAACTCCTAAGGTGAACATATTCCCAAGCATCACCTGTAACTTTGAAAGGTGGATGTGTTTGCGTACTGATTTGTTCCTGTAGGTTAAACTGGCTGTAACATCGGTCCCCGGGGTAGAACCATTCTCAACACCTGACCTTGAAATTTTAGTTTCGGGTGGCTACGACTTTGCACGTCGATGTAAGCCATGGGCATCGCAGTATCATTAGCGTATCCCATGCATATATATGTATGTATTTTAAATTTTTTACACTAACGAATGTTTGGTTTTCCATCATCTGCATTGTAAAGCGCTGCCAGATAAGTGACATACCCGGGAAACGTTCAGACCAACAGCTACGGGCAGGAAAAATAGTGCTCTTTTATGCATTCCTTGAATTAGAGGGCGCGCTCAGAACCGCCGGCGATCGGCGATGCACCCGTGCTACTAGAGGGGTAGCGTACGTAAGCACCATAGTGCTACGTCACAGAGCAAACCTCCCTGCTGTGCGTACCCGGCCACCACACTAAGTTTTCATCCCTCGTGCATATTACCAAATCTGCAAGGTGGAAACCATCAAGCAGCCAGTGCAGCTGTCAAGTCGAGTAGCTATTAAGTATGGCGACGCAGTTTGATGCGTGGTAGTTGCTACATGGTTGCCTATCCTCCTTAGGCTTGTTCGTGACCGTATATTTCAGAGAGTCTCAGGATCCTTTTGAATGGCAAACGATGATGTTTTAAAGCAACTGCTCGATTTTGTCCATGGCCACGCACAAGTTATCGGACGCGTTTCGGCGTACTCGACACCGAACTGTTGGGCTAGTACTTGAAACAAGATGGACGATAATTGTTGTGCCTATCGGCAGTTTATTTGAGGTGACAATGAGGCTTGAATGATTCTGCAGAATGTTATAATTGTTACCTGACGCGTTTTGTAGTGCAAAAATACACCTGGGTAAAGGTGAGTGAACGAAGCCCCAGGGCCTTCGGGTGGGTCCTGGACTCATTCAAAATATGTCGAAGTGTGTCAAACAGCAGGCTAAGGTGCCAGCTGCAAGAAGTTCCTGGTCCGACAAGCGGGATGCCAGCGA
Source organism: Opisthorchis felineus (assembly GCA_004794785.1). Classification (NCBI taxonomy): domain Eukaryota; kingdom Metazoa; phylum Platyhelminthes; class Trematoda; order Opisthorchiida; family Opisthorchiidae; genus Opisthorchis; species Opisthorchis felineus. The sequence continues at coordinate 10,759 of SJOL01000612.1, read as the reverse complement.
AAACGGAAAGTTGGATAAACTAATGGCCGAGTCGTGGACTGGAGTTAAGGAGGCGGCAGCCAAATATATAGTAGTGCCATTTGGCTTACTCAGCTAAACTGTTCCCTCCTGTTTAGGGAAAATCCGCCGTCCTCGGCTCTTGCTTTGACCAGGTATCTACGCCGTGGGCTTTTGTTGTTTATATGAAACGAACGACTGTATCGAAAGCAGGTGACGGGCTATCTAACTTCTTAGGTCCAGTAGGTGACCGCATGATGGTCAACGCTACTGTGCCTCGTCACCGAAGCGCGTGTGGCACCAGCACAGAGCAAGAGCGGGTTGGGAATGAGCTTTGTCTACTGGAACCACGGGAACAATAACATCCTTGAGCACTGTCTGTCAGTATCTAAACTGGACGGTAGGGTCAAACGACAGATAGACTTGAAACTAAGCGCGATCTCTGCTCATAATTCTTGGATGGTGAGCTCAGTCAGGGTGAGATGGGGATAGTGAGACGCGCTTAGTACGAAGGAGATTGTGGCCGGTGGGTTGTTCATGCGGTTAAAACTAGTCGTACCTCATGAACTATTGTTCCGTTTTTTGTTTTCCACAATCTACAATTACTTATCACGTGGTAAACCTGTCTCTTTGTCTTACCTTCCCCCCGTTATGTTGTTGTCTGTTTACGTTGTAACGGCTGATCATGCCTCAATTGGTATGCTCCCTACAAGTAAACCTATCATCACTATATCACTGGATCTCCTCCTATGAATCTAAAGCATCGATTATGGCAGGGTGAAACTGCTGTCGCACGTATAGGTAAGCAGTGTCTCACAGAATGCGCACGGCTCAAAGCCAATGACCCAGTTCGTTCAGCAAAGCCAATACCCTTTACCCTAGATTGTAATTATGCCATGCTGAGATCACTTCATAGGCCAAACATGCAACAGGATCATGCACCTCACTGTTTTCTCCTGCTTGCTTGGATCTAATGATTCCTCTTATTCACCCAACCTCCAGGATTAGTTAGCACTTTCTGTACAGTATATGATGTCTGAGAGACATCCAGATCCCCAACCGGTATGCTAGAGTCGACCGAATCCCCACCTGGTTACATGTTTTCCTCGGCAGCCCCCTAAATAATTTTCTGAATTAGCGTTACTGAACCGTTCCAGAACCCGTATGTGATGGCTTTCCAACCCCCTTATACCCAATCACGCCCGAATACACAACAGTCTTGCCTTAACAAATGCCCGCAGGATAACGGCCCCGTCACACAAGAGCCAGCTACGAAGGTTGGCACCCTTCATCCACAATTTTTGGGACCATCTGTTCGCACGCCTGCCCTTCCTACCCAGCTTCATGTACGATTGCACAACTAGCCATGGAGTTGGCGGCTCACAATTTAGCCAATGCACGTCCCTCATGTTACCACATGGCCATACCCGCACCCATCAATCCCATAAAGCCAGCCCCTACTATTTTCCCCTAAATATTGATTATCGGTTTTGAAATCCGGTAGCGGCGCCTCACTGCAGTATTTAGGAATCGTGACCACTACAAGGTGCCTGCCAGTTCGGACCGCTGTTGAATTCATATCTCAGTGAATTTCAGCAGACCGTTTTGACACTCCCGTTTTGTGTCCCCAATCTGGGTACGGCTTACTTATTGTCTCACTGAGATGGCAACGATAAACCACCCGGCGCTCTCGACGGACTCAAGAATATCTTTGATCCATGCTGGTCTCAAATTGTCACGATTTCTTGGAAAATCCTAAGTACCACGAGAACATCAACTCACCCACCCAAAGTGTTCGTGCATGGAGCTGTCCACGGACAAAAGTGCGAGAGCGGAACCACGACTGCCATACCCATTCAGATGGATTGCCCGTAGTTCACCATATCTCCATTTCCCAACAGAGCGTAGTACATTTACCAAAAAACCGTCCTAATCAGCCGAATTTGCACCACGACCCCAGAGGACTGCCCAGTCTATTGTGCTGTCTGCTCATGGTGCGCACGCGCTCACTGGTTCTTCTTAGCATAAACAAGAACTCTCACTGCACCGGTTAATATAAAACTTTATCATGCACTTGATACAGCATATGCTGACGATCAAGAAAATCCGCCAAACATCCAACTGCAACAATTTTTTGGCTTTGCATTGTTGGACACCTGCTGTAACGATGGGAAACGTATTTCTACGTAGGTCACGAATGGCTGCTATATTTTGGGTTCGCACAGAAAAACATGACTTTATTGTTTTTCATGTACGTCTTCAAAATATTTCCAAATCCAACACAGAAAAGCTCATGAATGAACCAAAGTTTCCACAACAGTATCCTCACCTTCTTCACAGGGGTATCACGCCGAGCCATGGCGGCCATAAAAATATTGATTCCGCTCCCAAAGTATACCTTGAGTGTGCTCAAACAAATTGCGTCAAAACTGCGACTTTCTGTGTGAGGTTTTTAGTTTCCATATGAATACCGTCAAGTGCTAATCATTTTAGATAATGTTTCCTTAGTTCAAGGGTTCAGACAAATTTTGGGTGAGTCCAACTATCGACAAAGCTCAAAAAAGCTCGATTTTGATGATAAAATCATTAATTTCAAGCTTTCGGCCAGCCAGGCAGCAATTATGCGTTATAGCGCCTTAAAACTGTACCGGTCTAACTGACCGCGGCTCCAGATTGCGGCCTCTACTCAACCAGGAGAGAGCCGCAGACTGGGCAGTGGTGTTCCCGTCGGTGAAGAACCCAGCTAGCATGGGATAAACGAAATATGTGGAATTATCATAACTGCTTTCTTTTGGGGGTGAGAGGTTCGCAACAATGAAGTCAACTCCCGCTGCATAATTTTAAAAATGGATCTAGTTATCTTTGCAGAGATATCCACTGACGGGTGGACCATAGACGATTGACGAAGTTGGAACGTACTGGACGTGCTGGACAGACGGTCCACGATTTAGAACCAGGCGTGATAGTTTGGCTGCTTCTGTCCACTTTTAAAACCCTGGACATGTAGCAACCCTGGTGCCTCCCTCGCGTGGTATCGTAGCTGGGTGCCGATAAAGGTATCACAGCTAACCGATCTGGAGTTTTGATATGGTCGATCCCGGCGACATAGACGAATGCGGAAGTTTCACCACTAATTCTATCAACCGGTACAATACTGAATTTGGTGCTTATGCTTTGGGAAGATGTTGCGAAAAGAGGAACAATCACTGAGACCTTTGTTTTTTAAGTGCGGAGCTGCCAGCATTCAGTCGCACCCTGTCGAAGGCTGTCAGTCAGAGTGACTGACTGCCATCTTTACTCGTGACCTCGAGGAGCTGGGAACATGAAAGTGACAGCGGTGTACCTAAGAATCAACGCTGATCGCGAACGAGCCGAAGGTCTGTGTGAACGGAAAAAGGAGACAACCGGGGTTCAATGATTTACAGGAACCTCGCGCACATCGGTTGGCTGCTTGCCGAACTCCGGATGCAGTTGTCTAGAAAATCAACTTCCAAGGGCTAATACCAGAATTACTACTCCTGGCAGATTTGTGCAAACATCACAGAACCTGCGATATTTCCACGAATATAACGAGGCAGTCAAATCGCGCTGGAATAACCAAGGTAACAAACCACAGCTTCTCTACCGCAAGTATAACACCAGCGAGTCTACAGCTCAAGGCGTGGCATTTTATGCGCTGCGAGCAACAACCATCGAAATTTAAGTCTGCGAAAGTGTAAAAGCTGTTCTCTAGAAACAAAAAAGAAACTAAAATTTAACTCTCAGTGGGCAAAAAACACCTTGCCGGGGTAAAAGATCCGTTAGAACCACCAAGGTGGGAGGCTGACAAGTGCACTTCAGAGGTCCTTTTAGGGCTAAGGAATAGATTTTGGCGTAGAAGGCATACATAAAATGACCCTTTCGGTGGCTCAACGCCTCTCTGATCCGCGCCTTCAAGCGCAGCATCGACCGCGTTGAAATGCTTTTCGTCGCACTTTTTCGGTTTCTCAACGTGCCTCTTGGTATTCAGCGGCCGGACCGCTCTAAACGATCAATCCTAATCGCACTTAAAGACATGATTATACCTCTTCTGCTGCGATTCTGGTTGACGGCTGCTCCGTGTTTCGGGGTTTAACAAACATGGAATGACAGGTGTTGTTTCCTTTTACTTGGGCACACTCCTTCAAACTCCGCTTGTCTTCTTTCTCAGCACTCTCATAATGTTTTGTTATGCCTTGCGGATTCAAATTGCACTGTGCTGCCTTCTTCTTCCCAGCCTTTTAGGTTCACCGGGGGACCACTTGCCTCTCATTTGGACTCTTCTCCAGTCCAATACTAGGTGATTTTAGTACCCCTTAGGCCTCCCAAATGCAGTTATTGCAGGCCAGATTTTTGTTTTGTCTGCAACGGCGCTGATTACCAATAAATGGGACTTCTGCTACAAGGTGATAATCCTGGCACCCATGGACCATAATAACCATTGAGTGTCGAATTCAGACATCACCTGCTATTGAGGCGAAAACCACGAACCGCAGGTGTCTATTCAGGACGGATTCTCGTGAGTTTCACGGGAGACACTCCTCTTTGACTAGAGTAACTTTGGTATTGTTCTAGTGCAGAAGACTTACAGGACCATTGCCCATGATGTCCACGAAGCTGATGCCGACGTCATCCCAGGGAACTCGGTCCGCAGTAGAAGAAATTAATAGTTGCCCATGAGGATTCATTGTCTTTGGGAATTAACGTCCGAATGTTCCTCAAACTGATATCCACGCAGAAATATGGGATGAGCTGGCATTTTGTAATAAACGGGAGCGCTCTAAAACATGAACTACAAGCTGAAATTAAGAAGGCAAGCCAAGGCACTAATTTTTGTTGGAAAAAAAACAAAAAAACATACCACTTAAGCGCATCAGACACAGCTGAAGGGCAGAAGGGAGAACCAACCAGAGGCCCCGTGACGATAATCAAAGTTGCGGAGTTGTGTTCTATCCCGGCTACCTCGCCACATCCATTCTTGTAAACGGAAACTGAGAAAAGCTTCGAACTGACCGGCTATTCGCGGAGGAGGATATCCGTTAACACCTGCAAAAATAAGACTCTTCATTGAGTTCGGACTGGCAAAGTGCATCCATGGGTCCTGAAAGTGGTACACCGCAGCTTACCTAAGCGTTTCTGTATGGTGTGTCGTCAATGGCTGATTACTGGCAAACTTCTTTCCACTTGCAAAGAAGCAACTTTTACTTCAGTCTACTAATCTGGTAACCACTTGCCTTCCGGCCGGTACAGGAATATTAGCCTCATCAGGATACCTTGCAAGGCGATGGAAGGCTTGTTGAAGCAGGCAATTCTAAATTACAATATAATCAACAAGTTTGTATCTCCTGTGCAACATAAATGTCTGTCAAATCGCTCTTGCGTGACGAATATGCAAGTGTTCGTGGATGGTCCAACATAAACCAAAGGCGAGCGACCTATGACGGACATAATATTTTTCGGCCTCTCAGAAGCATTAGACCGAGTTTTACACATCCCGACACCCCACAGACCCAGAACATATGAGACTTAAGGGAGAATTCTATGCGTTAGGGGGATTTTTTTTCCAAAACCACCTCGTCACTAACATTTGGATGCTGGAGTGACCGAAAAGCCCAACACCCACCTGATTGGTCAGAAGGCCGAATCGCTTGCGCATCCAGCATCAAGGCCGTTATATGGAAGGTTCAGCGCACCTTTCCCCGTATTACTCGCCTGGACCTCCAGATACTTTACGGGGTCTACGTCAGCCCGAATCTTGAATACGCCAACCAGGTTGTCTATTCAGGACGCAAGGAACTTACTAACACCCTGTTTGAACAAGATTTTGTCAACAAGTTTTTCACCGTTGACCAAACTAACACACGGCGGGGAAATGGCAAGAGGATTTTCGAGCTTAGAGCGTGCGCCCTAATTAAGCAACAATTTCTCTCCTTTCGGGAGGCTGAAGCATGAAATAAGCTTCCGCCGACGGTAGTTCACGCTGCGTCTTGTGCCCAGTTCAAGGAACTTTTAGACGCTTTCTAGTTGAGTCCCCGCGTTGGTAAACCTACTGCTCTGCGCTGGGAACTTGAAGAGTAGTGCTACATCATTTTTTTCGTGCCTTTCGGGTGAACAGAAGTTGCTGAAGGACAAGAATGAACACGACCCAGAAAGTTTGGGCGTAAACCTTGATCCTGTGTATCAATCCGTGACCTTTGCCTGGTTGATAGTGTGGAACCAACGGCCAAACTTTTCCCAATTCCCGTGGGTCGCCGGTTTCGATAACGCTGTCACTGCAAACAATTTAAGCAGAACACGCTGTGCATGGATTTGCGATCTGTGTTCTGGTGTTTGATAAGTTTCGTTTTGATGGTTCTTTTGCCGACAACGTCCGCTCGGGTGGGTCATACAGAAAACTTAGCTGAGGCATTGCCTGTGGCGAACGGAACCTACGGTGCTTATTGGATTTAATCAGCTCCAGGAATCACCGCAGCAGCAAAAAAGCAGTTTGATGGGACACAACTGTAGGTCATTGAACGGCTTACTCGAAGCCTCTGCGCCTAGGCAACAGCAGTCTGCATCTGCGTTAGCTGAAGAAGCAATTGTTTCTTCAACGGATGTAGCCGCGGCCTCAATCGCGGAAATTAATTTGGCCTAGTCTCCTGTCACATTTTAGCCCCCTGGTCCGGTCTGTACGGATACACGTTCAAAACTGTTTTTTTTTCAAGTTCGAATACGAGTGGAAAATCAGCTCCGAATCTGCCAAAACCGTTTCTCTGTCTCCCTAGATGACTTTTTACCACGGGTTAAGAGCCCAGACATCGTTGTGGTTGTTGACGACGTGAACGCCCAGGTAGATAGACCAGGCGCTGATGATACCCAATTGAGTGGTCCTCTCAGTTTTTGCGAGGCGCACGGAAAACGGAAAGTACTACCTTTAGATGCGTACCGAGTACATTGTTTCTTTTGCAGTACCGGTTTTCAGAACAGTGAAAGTCGCTTGACGAAGTAGGGCACACCATCAAACTTGTACCGAATTCAATAGTACACATCGCCATCAAATACCGGTGGCGGGATTTAGTCATTGCCTGCCGTCCCTTCCGGACTATCAGCGTGGACTCCGACCAAGCACTTGTCCGCTGTCGCTTTTCATTGCACCTTCCAGGTCTACGCAAAACGCACACACCTTGCTTAGCCATTGAGAAGTTTGTGGGCCCAGAAATCAGACAAACCCATCAGAATGGGCATCTTGAACGCTTTCCAGATGATCCAATGTCGGATGTAGATGACCACTGAGAAAAATATCCAAATCAATTACCTCTGCTTGCAGTACTACGCAGAAAATCTCGACCAAACATTGGATCCTTGTTGGGGTCATGTCTTTCCCGGAGACCCGGCGGCAGATTTCCCCCTGGCCGGAAGCACAACTATACCCGACGCCACACCCGACGCCAAGTGAAAGTGATTGTCCGTGCAGACCGAGAAGCTTCGTGGATCCAAAAAGCCGGAGAACTGAAGGAGTGGTGTCCGACAAGGATATTTCCATCTCCCCGCTCCGGTTCAGTTATGAATTAATGAAGCGAACGTTGGAATGTTTCCAAAACTCCTATTTCAAATTGTTGCTGGTGCGGGCCTTGTTGATACGGAGTGCACAGATGACATCGCCCTCATCTTTAGGGCCGGAGGCGAAGCTAAAGCCTCGTTGGGTAAACTGGCCATCACTGTACTATCTTCCGACGTTCGCCCCGCACCTGCAAAGTTCGGAGTGGTGCGTCGAAACCTGAAGTCTCTGAACATGTTCCTCACGATTCAAGGAGAAGCATTGAACGTTGTGGAGGATTTTACATTCCACGGTAGTTTTACTAGCGTGATTGTGTCTGGCGAAGTCGGTAAAAGAATCTCAAGGCTATGATGACGTTCATTAATTCGCCGCACTTGTGGCGTCAAAAAGGCACATCGCTGGGTCTCAAGGGTTGCCACAGTAAGGGCTGTGCTGTATGGTTGCGAAGTGTGGTCTTTGCGGACAGATGGCTTAAGGCATCTTCAGGTCTTTGAGCACTGATGCCTCAAGCGTTGCTGCTGTCGGATGGCCTCAACCAATTTTAACGAGTCTCTTAGAACACAGGTATTTTTTTTACACCAGGTACATCGCGGAAAATTTCAGTGCAGTTAGTTGTGGTGTCTTGGCCACGTGTTAGCACGCCAAGACGCTGGCTCTCTGCCTCCTACAGAATGACGAAAGCTGCGAGGTAGGCAACGTATTACTTGGTGGAGGGGTGCGACATCAAGGTGTTTAGGTGTTTTTAGTGCGGTCCGCCTTCCAAGATGAGGTCCCCATGACTCCTCCTGAGCTTGGCTAGGGACAGTGCCAGAAATGAGGACCATTCGGTGTCTGTGTCACTCGTGCCGCCAGTTTCCTTCCAGATTGTCCGATTGAGCCCCTGGTTGTGTTGTCACCTGAGTGTTTGCAATAGGTCAGCACAAGGTCCCCTGCCCCCACCCATCTCTTTTTCACTCTAGGGCTTTAAATGTAATTAGATAAACCTTGTGGCCGTATGTAAGTGAAGCGTCAGTGTCAACACTGATGTTGCTATCCGCCGCGGCCTACTGATAATAGTGCAGCTCTGTGTCGGTTCTTGGATTCATGCTCCGCCCACTATGGTATAACAAAAGGGCATGGTAGCTCCATAGAGCCTTTTATGGAGACAAAGGAAGATTGATGTAACCGTATCTATAGGTTCATCACAGAATGTTCCACAAGGTCGTGCTAGAATCTCCGGAGGGAGCGAGAAGCGTCGAGCCAAAAAGGCTCGATCTAGATTGGCTGACATTCTAACCAATCAGGGCGTGCCTTCGTTTGGTCCGTAGCCCGCACGTGACACACGCCCAATTGATGTGATGTTCGGTTATTAGAGGCGGCTGGCCTCCAGACACTGTCTCTGATGATAATGCCACCCATGCAGGAAATTGGTCTGAATTCACCGTGCCCAGTCCCCAGAATCCACTGTATTAGACAGAAGAAGATAGGAGACGGCCGCCGATCCTCTACGAAATGTTTGCAGCATTTGTAATGGATGGTCTGGGCTCAAGTTTCATTTGTGCAAGCCGGAGGTAGCTGCGACATTATAGATCTGGTTTTGATGGGAGGATCGCGTTGTGAGCATGTCCCCCTCAATTTGCAGCGTCTACCGGTTATGTACACTAGGCTCCAGTCAATGCGGTTTTTACTCGCTGTTCCACGAGGAGGAGGAAGCCATGGTAGGGGCGCCTGGTAAGATCATTACGCATATTTTAAAAAAGGCGAAAAGACTGAAATACCTGAGATATGCAAAGCGAGTGATCACCGTTTATTAAACAATCAGGACTGGACAGGTAGGTGTGAATTACTGCTGATAGGAAGACCGCCTTAGAAGGCGCAGTTGGTTATCGAACAACACGAACTAGGTGGTTACAAGCTATCGGACATCGTCGTCGACAGCATGACATCAGTGTTTAACACTAATGCTTCGCCGTCGTACAGCCGTGATTTATTTCCTTGTTGTGAAGAAGAGAATGAAAGTGGACAGGAAATGGAATTAGTACTAGCTTACCGCAACCATTCCCAGGTGCCTACACCTCCAGACACTCATTCAGGCAATCTGTACAGAAACTGACAACAAGAACGCCACTGACACCGGTTGACAGCCATATCTTGCAGCGTCTCCAACGGGGCGCAGCGGGGATCACTCGGTCCCCTTTCTGGTCGGCGAGTAGCACCGACAGCCCCCAAACGTTTCTTAATCTCCTTCATATCCATCTACCAGGTCAAGGGCTGGCTGCCTGCTTCCGCCACTCTGAATGGGTCGCGGAAAACAACACTCCTCGCAAACGATTGTTCGGTCTACGCAGTACATGGCCTAACCAACGCAGCTTCTGGTATTGGACACATTCTTCTTCGCTCGCTAACAGCCTCGTTACGGATTCTCCGACACCAACCCACACGAGCTATGGTTCTGAGACAGTGATTGTCGAACACCTGAAGCTTTCTCAGTTCGGCTGCTCGGACAGGCCAACTCTCACAGCCATACTACAAAACAGCCCGCACTGTACCGCTTTGATGCCATAGGTGTCTCAAATTAGCAAACGCCGCCCGAGCCTTGCGGATTAGTGTATTGACCTCATCTGTCACACTACAATCAGAACTAATACAACTTCAACGATATGTAAAACGCTCCACAACTTCGAGTGCCTCTCTCTGGATTGTAACTGGCGTGTTCAGTGACTGCATGTTTATGAGCATGACCTTACACTTTGTGAGCGCAAGATCAGTTCATCCAAGAACACCTGTGCCTTCTCTTCTTTGAAGACGAGAATGGTGTGGTCTGTATGTTCCAGATTGACAAGATTTTCGTCAGGGGCTATTTGGGCACATTGGCTTTGAAGACCTTCCAGCGTTCATCTCATTATCTCATAAATCACAAAATTAAATAGGAATGGAGTGGGCACATTTGACGGATACCGCCTTGTGTGCAGAAGCTTCTGGAGAGTTCTCCGTATACCATCACACGTCAGGAAGTCTGCATCATCATCATCATCATCGACAGCAAGACATCAGTGTTCAACACCGATGCTTCACTGCCGTACAACCATGAGTTATTTGAAAGCCTTATTGTGAAGGAAAGAATAAAGGTGGACGGGGAAGGGACTTAGTGCTAGCTTACTACAACCATTCCGAGGTGCCTACGCCTCCAGTCAATCATTCAGGCAATCTGGATAGAAACTGACA
>SJOL01000605.1:69658-98796 GCA_004794785.1 Opisthorchis felineus | reverse complement strand
TTAAACAAGTGCCCCGCAAATCAAGACTGAGAAAGGCATGGTAGCTCAGAAAACCTCAGGGGAGTTCGGACGAATCCAATAGAATAGGAGAAACGTTCGCACACATTTGCAATACTTATGCCGAATGACGGAAGACCTTAAATTGTACCTCGATGTGTTTTGTTTTACAACAATATCTTAACAGCGCCGCCATCATAGCTGTTGTGCTCTCTGCTTTTCTTTCGCGACACTTATGGGGTGTGTATTCTGAAGATGACGTGGGCACATCACCCGAAAACAAAGCGTCCGGAGATGAAGCCAACTATCAAGTATATAAACCGGATATTTGGTACAAATTACAGTATTTTTTCCAAAGTTTTTTCATTCAGTGAGTTGAATGTTGGTAATATGACGGGAGATAATTGATTGTATCTTTCAGGCTAGGGACACCAGCCTTACTGGGGAAAAATTGGGTGTTTCGTGTGAAGCATTTCAACCATAAAGTTTCAGACGATGATCACATGTAGTCATCGATGTACTGAGCAGTAGCCATCTTTCTGAAACGTTGTGTTACCCAGTACCTAAATCATCGAATGGTCGGTCGGTTGCTTTTTTCCTAAAATCACTTCTTTTTCGAAGAGTTCTTGTTGGTTCACCAAAAGAATTAGACTGGATGTTTGGGAAGTCGTACTGAAATAAGTGTAGGTTCTCAAACATTGTCTGTCTGTTTTAGTACATTTATTTTCCTAAATGACAACGTTTTGTGTCTACATACTGACGAAAATCACTGAGATGTGATGCAAAAGCTGGATGCTTGCTTGCTTAGTCAACAAGGCCAACGCGGCCCACAAAATCGTCACTGTTCCGGTGAGAGAGGTTTCTTCGACCTTAGAGAAAAAAACAGTCCGGGAACAAAAATGTCGGCAGAATCCGGGGGGTTGAAGGTTGTTATAAGAAGAAACGTTAGAGAACTGAATACCAGTAGACGGAAAAATCCATTCCAAGGAGTATTCGTATGATTTCTTGTCCCCTGGAGGAGAAGGTTGTGCAGTATCAGAGAGAAGCACTTTCTGGCTTCCAAAGTGATTGGTCTGCTTTCAAAGAAATCACAAAGCAAATGTCATACTCTGCAAACTCAGACAATGCTGATCCGCTGTGACTCTACATCAGCGGGCTTTTGTTGACTGGATTTGACTGGAGTAGGACGCCAACTAAACATTAATAGGCGCATGGGGTTTGACTTGTCACACTTATACTACTTATGAGGCTGCTGAAAACATTTTCGCATATCACTATTAATTTTGTCCTTTTTGGAACCAATCACGTATACGTGGTTTCCAAATTCACATCAGCCTAATGCTCCAGCTGAACTTCATGCCGGACGTAGGTGGAAAGAAACACTCACTTGAGAATTAAGTTATTGAGTGTGAGTCGTTCTCTTAAATGGATCTCTGCTCAGTCTCCTCCGTTTAGGATATTCTTCAACCTCATTAACAACAGGTCAATTTGTTTGTATTTCATCGCACGTTCGTTGAACCATATCACCAAACTGTCGCAATGTATTGATTTTATACAAAGTGCAATACTACACCGTGTACTCACAAATGTGCTAAGTACAAACACCCTTACACTCCCTCCTGAAGGGTTGAGTATTGTGTACTTTGAGGGCAATATTTTTATACATCAGATTACCCTGTTGGTTTGGCTATGATGAAGAGATACTTAGATTCGATTAGTATAATTGGTGATGTGAGCTAAGTGGAGATTGAAAATTTGCGCTTTTGGTTGGGCAACTTTATTTGGTATGTGTTATTCCCACAGATAGCGAATTTCATGGGACGAATGTTTGCCCAAGTGCAAGGCCACCGTCATGACCGTGTAACCATTTAGTTGTTTTAACAGACTTGATGCCATATTCGGCTTTGTTCCTCATTTACAAGTGACCTTCAATGCGGTTTTGAATTGCTCCGTGTATGGTGTGTTACAACAAGAGCTCGCGCACTTCAAAGTCGCTTGGATGGGTGTAGACCACATATATTCAGAAGGCTTATTCGTAAACACTTTCCAGTGAGAAAGCCGCAAACGTCACTTCTTCGTCTAGCTTATCTAGAAGTTAAAGTTCAGCGACAGCATCGGCAGACAGGATATGCTGACAGAAAGTCGCCTTACGAATAACCCGAATAACACATATGCACACAAACTCCGGTTGCGAAAAATGCGGGCAACAAAAACCAACCGACTACGTTTTGGGTCGTCTCATTTGTGTGATTTAACATACAGACACACAGAATAATCAGTTAACACCAGACATGTTTAGAACTAATATTTTGATCCTAACTAAAGATTAGTAATTTAACTTTAAATTCATACTTGTCTTAATGCGCTATTGAGGTCGAAGAACCTTTGATTCAACATGAAAGGAATGTGGAAAAGACAGTTATGGTCGTTGCACGTTTAATAGCACAGCTTCAGTCGAAACAAATTCAGTCCGTCGTGCAAAAGCTTTCCTCCAAGGAAAGATTTGTTTTTCTTAGTTAAAAATATGTCCAAGACAAGACAGAATGTTTAAGATGTCGTCCTTCAAGTAGACCAACCCATGCTGAGAAGCCAAGAAGCAGTGTACAACTGTTTCATCCCCATTGGAAATCATCAGCAGTGCGCAGCTCACGAAATTCTAGGGAGCCCGAACCCGTGAACTCTTGGCTGGTAGTTTGAGCACTTAACCGTTCGACCACGAGCTAGTGGCCACTGGAAATTCCAAGATCTTCTGACATGACCAACAAGTGGCCCGGGGTTGTTTTTTGTCCCATTCGGCAGTCTCTCAAGTTTTTGGATCTGTTTTACCTTGCTGATTAGAAAATCCCCACACGACTTGGAAAAAACACGCCACTTGGTTCTTCACAGAGAAGTAGTAGAGCCATGCAAGAATGATAAATCAACACGCGCGATTGCAACATCGTACTGAAGAGAGGTGTGACAAGGAAGCAACGTCGTTCTTCGCTAGGTGGGACAAATTGATTACAAACATTCTTGCGTGTCGATAGGCACTGTTTGCCGCTTCGAAGTTAAAATCCCGCTTGTGCTGTTCTATTTTCTAGTTGATTGTAGCACTTCCAGACGAACTTGTTCAAGGTAGACACTTTCATTTTCGCAGCGCCTAAAAGTTCTGCTACTCCATGTTTGCTAGTTTACTCATCAATCCTCAGACTTACAAAGCATCTGTAGATAAGTAGAGCCCACCGAAAGGTTCAAAAATTTCGAAACTTTAGTTGTTCACTCAGCACCAGTATTCGAATAAAACAAATTTAAATTCATTGAGATTCTGTCTGTTTTTCTTTGTTAAAAAAGTGAAGGATGTTAGCAAGTCTGTAGCTCATTTCTGAGTTAAAGTCATTGTCAATCAGAAACGGACTGACAAAATCCAGAGAAATTATTTAAGTGTTGCTGAGTGAAAACTCCAGCTGGTCGTAGAGGTTTCAGTTTGCCTTTCTGGCCAGTTGAACAATAAGGATATTGCGGGCTAGTCACGTAAGATCGGAGATGATTGAACAATTTGGGTGACCGGAACCTATCACTATATACAATAGATTCAAGATATGCTAAGTAAAAATCCCCTTCTCGCGAAACTGCGCGTACAAAATGAGTCTAGCGTTGAACGCCACAACAGCTGTGCATACTTATTGGGGTACACGTGCATTTGTGCTCTGTCTGTTGTACCGGAAAAAACAAGAGCCGATCAGAAGTAATTTGAAACTCCTCCAACCTATCAATTCAAGATTTGGCAACCATACTAACTGACAAGACCCGTTAATTGACACTCAGCACTGAGCTAGTGTGATAACCTGAAGAGGACTTACTGATTGGTTCTCCGTCTGCCTTATAACCTGGCCAATTTGGTGACCTGCTCACGTGGACTGATGAAGCTTTTGTGTCAAAAGCGAAACGTTGCCCAATTACAAAATACCGATTGTTTACCATGCCCTTCTGAAAGGATAATCTAAAACCTCCCTTCAGGCGACTGCCAGCTCTCTGTCCTACGTACACTCCAGTGTAGGGCTAAATCCACGGACTCCACCAGGAGCCATTGTCAGCGTGGATCTTATCCGCTGCCCTGAAACGGACACACCAAGGTGGTCCCTCCATTCGGTGGGAAGGACTCATTGAAGGGACGATGGTACTTCAAACAAATTGTGCCAGGGTAAGTTTAGTAGACAGTGTTTTGTCTCGGTGGTAAATCCGGTTGAGCAGTGCCCCCGTCGAACCACTTCGGCCTACCACCGCTTGGCAGACAGCGTTCTCGTTACATTGTGCGTTAGTCAAATGCTTCCAAGAGCAGCGGATAGGCTAGCAGAAAATTTGTTTTTGATGAAGGTTTTGTCCTGTTAGTGAAGCTAACCTCTGCTGAAAAGCCGAAAAGCACTGTAGAGCTGTTTCATCCTTATTGGGAATAATCAGCAGTGCGTTTCTCGAGAAATTCCAGAGAGTTTCGAACCCGCAACCTCCTGGTTAGTCGTTTGATCACCTAATCGTTCGGCCAAGAGCGGCCAGTCAGCAGCGTGAATAACTCGCGCTTAGACAGGACATAGCAACACTCATCCTTCGATCGCAGAAATCACATCACGTGATCACGTCGGTCCCTGAGTTTTCGTAAGCTACCCACTGCTGGCGATTTCCGCTAGGAACGAAAAAGGTGTACAGTTCTTCTAGGCTTTTCAGCATAGATTAGCTTCACTTACAGGACTCCAAAATATCCTCACACTGCCAGTTAATTTGTTACCCCACCCGTCGGCATTCAGCCATTACTGACTTGTCAAACCCTAACACGAAAGTGAACCGAAGGTCACATTTTTCTGTCCGGTGCTCATCGGCCAGAGCCAGGATAAGAACGGGACTGATCCGATAAAAGTGATGTGAATTCCAGCTTCACAAGGTAAGTAACAAATCCCAACTAATGTATGTGTGCAGGAATTATGCGGGTCTTAATCACAACCCTAAAGTCCGTGAAGCTGTAGAACTACAAGACGCAGGTTACACAATCAGCTTCAGTATAGACTTCGGTATAAGTTTCATCTCCACATTGAAAGCGTAGTCACTGCAATGTGTAAAGAGCACGTTCCCATACGCACTCCGAATTTCGGACCAACATCACAATACCGATCGGTGAACATTCTCCTTTCTCTCTTAATGGAATCAAAACATATCAGTCTCTTGCCGAATAACGTATTACACCAAGATTTGTTTGTCCTCACGGTGCAACTGCTGATCCCTGAAGCAAGGAGACGATTGGCGCCAACACCGCCGACAAACACGTTTACCCCTGCAAAATTCGAGGATCGCCGTTCCCAAGCCCCGATCAATAAAGCATTTATGTCCCTTCCTAGAGAGTTATAAGCAGACCTTTCATCACGTTTAGTCAGCGTGTATATAGCACACAATCACTCAAATCTTAGCGAATATTGGTTGAAGTTCAAAGCAACTGTTGGTGGTTTGACCACTTTCGCATTTCGTCTACTCGACTCAATGTTTTCAATGTTAGTCTTACACCTCTCATTTTTGTGGTGTGCGAAAAAGAACCAGTAGCATATATCTGCAAAAATGTGACATATTCTTGTGACATGCCAAACCATAATGCACCAGGTTGTACTCAGTTTTTGTCATTTCGCTGAAGGGGAACCATTTTCATTGCTCGAACATTGTTTTTCCAGTCAGTTGTGATTGCGGAGGAAGAATTTTAGGCTTTCTCTGTAAAACATGTCTGTCACTCACAATGTTTGTCAAGCTTTATCCAAGGGCAACCTGACAGAATCTGTGTCACCCCATTCCTAATGTGCACCAGAAAAAATTTTTGCTCAGAAATCGCGTGACATTTTGTTCCGTGCACAGTACAATGTTTTAGAGTAGAGGGAATTTTTTATGTTATAATTCCGTGAAGTTCAACGAACACGGTGATAACATAGTTTAAGAGAAAAATGTGGGAGTTCTAATTTTCAAATGTCATCTGTTCGGAAAATTTAAACGAGTACGTTTAAACAGGGACTAGCGGTTTCTTTTCATCCCAACCTCATCTGGAACTGAGACAACATTTTCAATATGTCACTCCTCACACAGGTTGGTCTTTCTAAAACGGGCCACCAGAGTCACATTATATGTCAGTGATACCCAACCTTTTTTTAACAAAACCCATTGATTGATTAGGTGGCCAACATGTTGTCTCCCCTCTGCAGCTATTTTTGCTTAACTAAGTTTGAGAATGGCGTGATTGTAATGAGTTTTCTGCTCTATGTATTAGCTCATACAGTGGAAAAAGTGAGATATCTAGAGTTCGGGAGTCCAGGCGGGCTGCTAAAAATATGCTGAACAAAATGAAGTAGTTCTGTGGAGATGTGTAGTCGATGGCGGCGCAGTCAACTGTTAATGAGTTCAGTTGCGAGCAAATTTAAAACTTCGGCATATTTGTATTCTACTGTACAAGCGGTAGTTTTTGAGTGATTATGTTACCCCAGCTTTGTTAGTATATTCCACATCACCTGCCTCGCATGTGGCTGGCTCCCGGGAGCATTTTGAATCAACTACATCTCTACAATTGCGTCAAGTTTACAAAATTGTTCCCATAGAAACAGATTACTTCTGAAAGTCATTCCGAATCCTTGGAAGCTGGTATAGGTTAAACATTTCCATTTGTGGCCTGGGACACTAAACCAACTCATATAGTTCTGTGCTAACGCTCGTACTTCAAAAAAANTTTGCGTGTCTCCTTGGCCCGATGAGCTATATGTGGGGGGTGCCCGTGTGACACTTGCAGAATCTCTCACATACGACTCATCCTTTAAAAATAGTAACGAACTGGCATTTTCCATCAAACACTGCTGTCTCACGGTCAGGCTTTTGAGCCAAAGGCCTTGATTCCGGCCCTTCCTGTCTAAGTTTCGGCGCCCTGACATCATCTCAGCCAGCAAGTAACCATGATTCCTACATCAAAAATTACTGTCATGCCACATCGACCGTCGCGTGATGTCATCAGCTGGGTCGTCTAAATTGTTGCGCGGGTAAAAGAAAACAGACTACTAATGAATACTCCTTTCCTTTTCACCAAGATTTTCCCTTTGCTCCTTTAACCCCACTGATACTACTCTCTTTGTGAGCCAATCCGTTATGGGTGAAGATCCCTTTCATCTTGCATCGTTTTTCGCCGCAAAATCTGCGGGTCAGTCGCTACCAACAGTTTTCAGCATCTCAAGTTCAGTCTCCAAGTCTCAACTCACAGTCTATCCGGCTGTGTTAATGTTCGCATCTAAAGTAAACAAGAAAACAAGCTGCTCTTGCTCTCACACTGGACTCACTTGACATTGTGTGCTGTGTATCGGAAGAAGAAGACTTCAGGGTGCAAACACAGTGGTTGAGCTAACTGCCCCATTACTCCCCACTTGCTTCCGGCTGCACAACCCTGGCAATCCAGAGGCCGCTAAGTTAGGATCTACAGTAGCTGGCATCAACCCAAGTCACCAGGTGGAAGGATCCTTGCTTGAGTGTATATCCACTGATAGTCACAGTTCATAGTTCATAGTTCATAGTGCAGTTCATCTGGCAAACCTTTCTGAAGTAATCTCGCATTTGGGGTTTGATCGTTGTCCGTTTGTCGTGTATTTCTACGCCCAATTCGACTACAGGTCTAACAGCATCAAAGGCAACTTTTACGACGACTTGGGTGCCCTCTTACGGTGGACTGAAAACTAGGATGTCGTTCAGTTTGCCCGGGATTTGAATGAACAAACTGGCAGATATAGTGCACTCAAATTTGTGGTGAAGCTGTTTTGGATGGTAAAACGGAGAGCGACTGAGCGACCTTTCCAGGTATTTACTAAATGCTTTATGTAGCTCTTACTTCCGAAACAATCGAAATTGTCTGGCTCATTGTTAACAGCACCACAGCCAGGGATTCAAATTGATCACGTCACTATCAGTCACCGATGTCGTGGATAAAAGACTGACCGTTGCTAATTTTGGAACACATGTATAGACTCTGGTTTGACGATGGATACTTCTGATGAACCATGCGAGTAGTCTAAGGTTATTGGCTAATAAATGACCTAGCAGCGACGGGCTTTCCTCTTTTCGCTGGTAGTGCACTCGTCCTGAGTCGTTCCTCTCTACTTTTCAGGATTGCGCAAGGGGCGGACTACTTGCTTAGCAACTGAGGGACTGCCAGATCCTGAAACCAATCCAATTTATCAGCACTCTCTCCTGCATTCTAGTCCCATGTCTCTTTCGTCAGATATCAGATTTCGTTGAAACCAGATCGTCACACCGTGCACACTACTACAGAAAAGTGGCACCGCCTGGACCCCGGAGAAGTGCTTTCGCCGGTCTCAAACATAATTAAAACTCGGCGAATTATCAAACGTCATGCGGAAACCGGTGTGTGGGAGGACGGTTGAACTTGGAAGCTTAAGGGAACAAAAAAACAAAGAAAACCGGGAACACCTAGAGATTATTTCGGTTGGTCCATGCAACTGGTAACAGAATCTGCTTGTGAACGAAACCAATATTGCTTAAACTGAGGCGACCGCCTTCAACAACCAAGGACGTCTCGATCGTTAACCCGAGCACTTTGAACAACAACACTCGTGCCTACCTCCTGCTACTCAGTTGGATTCTCAAATTGTGCCAGAATTGGAACTGAACTGAACCTGGAAACCCGTACAACCTCAGACGTTTATGACTGCATATTATCCTTCAAACAACATCGAGCCTTAAATTCTGATAACCTCCCATGTTCTAGTTTGCACACAATCACACATAAAGAGAACGATACTCTAGCGAAATACACTCATTTACAAACAAATTTGGTTTTGCGAGAGACTCACCTGGAACCCAGCTGAATCTCTCGCTTATGATGTTTCTAGGCAAGTGAATGTGCTGCACCAGACCGCCTCATTTTTCAGTTGGTACGACATTCGAGATATCGGGATACATGTACAGACGTAATACACTACTCACAAGGTTGTTGAAAATTCTTCGGGGGACTGCGCCTACCTGATGAGCCCCAGGAAGGGCGAAACCGGTCGTGGGCTGTCGAAGAATTTTCAGCAACCCTATGAGTAGTGCACAACGATACTCTCTTTTTTCAGCCTCTTACTGTAACCCCGTCTATCACCTTTTATTTTGGCCATCCGTTAAAATATTTTCAAGAAAGGCGCAATGAGCCACTTGGAATTTTTTTCAATAGCAACCGGCGGTTGCACAGTTTTATCACCGCTCCCTTATTCAACATCAAATGATATTATCAAACAGCAAAATCAATATCAAACGCCCAAATTCTTATCACTTAGTAACTACAAAGCCTGTCATATATTTATTTCGACGCAACCTATAACGAATCTTCGACTTGGTGAAACTAAAGTCCATATCGGCTCTGATTACCACGCTGAAAAAGGACGTTTACCTCCGAAAATGATTTGATGCAGGAACCCTAAACTTCTTTCAACTCAGTCAGTCTGTCAAACACGGATATTATTCCGGAGGATATTTTCTATAAATTCCATAATGCTAATCTCACCTAGAAATAATTGGGGTAAAAATCTTCTACCGGTCGATTCTATTTCATAACAGGATACATTACAAAAGCGCCACTGTCGTGAGTGCTTCGTAGACAAAAGTGCAGAAAGCAACGCATAAACGCATTTAGGTAAGAAAAACTCCCTAGAAAATTTCGTATTTGCATAAATGTCTTATCATGGGAATCAGTCCTGCTACTATGCTAGTTAGTGAATTGGCCCAGACATGGTCTACTTTGGCACCACCACCCCCGTCTGGGCAGCCATTTTCCCACGACTACGGGGGAGTTTGTTTTTTTTTCCTGCCCTCGCCAAAGTCTAAGCAGTAGACTGAAGTTTAGTTTCGATGATAATGGATATCCTTCCGTCGTACGATATGATGCCTATTCGCGTTACAACGACACACGCCAGACGCAATTCAATTATCATGCCTAAAGAGGCGTGAGCTGGGTGTGTGGTTCGCACGGTCACCCATTAATAATTAACAGCGCCTCGGGAAATGTGCCGAAGGTGGATTGTCCAAATGAATCTAGTGAACGTAAACCTGATCATAAGAAAACGCAAGAGATAACCATATCTTTGTTCGGATTCATAGTTGATCTCATGGCTACTAGGAATCGGATGGAACGGGGTAGAACTGGTGTCTTTAACTGTGGCTAAAGCTGTTTAAGTAGTCGGCAAACATGGCAAGTAGTACAACATAACGGAAAAGATCGCATGTTGCTTATGAGACGTGAATATTACATTATCTACCTATTGGTTTTCATTTGATATACATTACGCGTCTCTGTTAAATACGGGGAATGAAAGCAGAAAAATGGAATCCACATAATATCTTTAATTTGGAGTATGTGGTTACTAAACACGTATGGTTTACCCGGGAAAGCGGTGTATTGTGGCCTCTATCCTCCATAGGTTGCATTAAATGTACGTAGAAGGATCAGTCACGTGATGTTCAGGTTTAAATTTTGCACACTTTGCCTTGTGATCTGCGTCGGTACAATAAATGACAAGACTGACACTGAAGTGGTTCACTCAAAAGTAAATAGACAAAACTGACTATGAAGTGACAATGAACAAGTGGGACGACCTGTGGGGGGAATGGCAACACTGACCGGTACAACATGGGACGTAAAACGTGCAAAATGCTGGCAAAAACTCATCCGTTGTTTTTTTTTAAACACATTTCAACCTTCAGTTTAAGGTTTTCGAGGCTAACGTGAGGCTAGCTAACTCAGGCGTCCAATGAAATACTATTAACTTCTGGGATTGATTTAGCAAGGCCCTAGAAACACCGTCAAGTATATTTTGCCTGTCTAAAACACTAGTATGACCTAAAACGTTAAAGGCTGAACGCCCCACTTCGCTGAAAATTAGGAATTCTTCTTCGTAAGACGGTACTCATAAGGTCAACGAAAATTTGGATCCCACTGCCACCTGTACTTTTCATATGGCTCATCAGGTGGGCCTAATCAGCGAATTCCTATCAACTTCATCTGGAGAGCTCAGCGTACGCTTGTGGAAATAAACACTCATTTCCAACTCAAGTCCACATCTGAAGTCTCAAGTAAAATTCGACCGAAACTGATGTTCCTACCATTTTTCAACTGTGTACGCTACACAAGGACTACTCCAATTTTCAGTTGAAACGATCTGCAAAATATAGTACGACCAGTGCACAATCGGGCTGATGGAAATTCGAGGACTAGGTCTGTATGAAGATCCACAAGAAGGGCAAAGCCTGTAGTGAGTTGCACAGAGTAACCAACGAACTTATGAATAGTGCCGCCCAAAATAAACTACTCCAGTTTTATCAACATCTTCGGGGTGATAACCGAGATGCTCTGTGTGAGGCGCATCCACTGATAAATACCATGAATTAGACAATAAGTAAATTTCGGTTGACTATGCAGTACCTACCACCCTAGCTTGCACACAAGCGTTTATCTTCGTTTTCTGCCTTTATTTTCATCAGTTAACCTGCTTTGCTTCGGCATGTACCCAATCAAACTTGTCAGAGACTTTTCGTTCAGTTTTTCTATTTATTCCTGATTTATGGTCCTTGATTGGTCGAAGAACTTTTCGATACAGTCCAGGTCAGGAATACGGGTCTCAAACCAGGGCTTTCATTGTGAGATATAATAAGCGCAAATGTGTGTAAATGTGGCTTTCAACCCGAAAACCGAATCCTTTAAAACTAACTGAAAGATGTTGACCCTCTGTCCGTATGTATAAATCAGCAGCCAGTTGGCAGCCCAACGATGCTAAACGACAACTCCAATTTGAGAACTCTACAATCCCTAGAAAATCTTTTTGTTTCTTGAAACCACTGTATCATCTTACAAAACCTTGCTAGCCTTCTCATTAGCTCGTTTACTGCTCTCTTGCGCGTGGCTTTTTATTTTACACTTTCCTATGTAGTTCAACTAACTGAACGACGTGAATCGGTATTCATAAACTGGGATCTGACAAAGCCTTTCAATTACGATACACCCGTCTGAAGTTTTCGGAAGTGAACCGTCCTCTCTTTAATTTTGCATGCGAATGCTTTCCGATGAATTTCTGTCTGTACCCTGACGGATTGCGCAGAAATGTGTCAAACTGGTTTCGGATCTTTTTGACTTGGTTTCTGCCCGTCTGGTATTCAAGCATATTTTTCTGTTCGCCAATATTTCTTCCCCTATAAGTCCTGACAGTGATGACCCACGTACGGTACCTTAACTAATTCAAATGAGCTATCGATCAGACAAAACTGAGGGCATCGCTTGCTGGAGAAAATAGGTACGGTTGGTAAAGAGACAGAGGTGACCTTGAAACATAGTGTTTAAATCAAATTCGCCCCCTGAGCCGCACTTATTGGATGATGTGGCAACCACACCACAATTCTGACTTATTTTGACCATGATAGCATTTCACTAGCCCACAGCACGAATTATGATATTTCTGATGTCTCTTCTGTAGCTAGGTGTGTTGCGCTGGATGTAAACTTGGAGGTCGAATGGTTTAGTCCATAAAACGCAGATTCACTGTTTCGATTAATTTCAAAACTTACATTACTCAAGGGTGATCAGCAGATGTCGATATCAAGTTGATTTTATAGGCTGAGATAACTCCAGAGTCAACGCAACTTTAAGAGACTGAACTCATTTTTTTAGGGAAAAGTTGCTGTCGAATGGTTTGATAAATGAGACAGAACTGTAATGCAAAATTATATGGTTTAGTTTCTATTTACATAGGTCCGTGATCACTCTTACCCCTGGATAGACGGAAAAAAAGTAGTGAGATGTTTGATAATCGTATTCATTTCTGCTAAAACATGGCAACTAAATTAGTTCGTAAAAAGTAACCTCTAGTAAGGTCGTTTGAGGTATCTGCATCTAACCATGTGAATGACTGTCGGTTAACATGTAAGCTGGTGGCTGATTAGCCCAAACTATAGTAGTGATTGATTGCTGCGTTACAGAACAGTGACTTTATACAATGTTTCTTTACTAAGGTTAACTGATTCATAAGCTGGTTAGCTGTTTATTACAAACTTTCAATTCCGTGACTATGTTGGATGGGTGTAAAGCTGATTGATGACCCGAAGTCCGAATGATAGTTGGTTAGTGAAAACTATACGAAGTGGCTATCACTTGTTTAGTTACTCGGATCCGTTGCGGTAAAGAGAACACGACAGCTTTATAAAGTACAGAACACAGTTCCAAACAAACTGTGCATTTCGAATCCACATTATTCACTGAGCTCTTTTCAACGACACTCAGTTTATATGGTTAAACAATGAAGATGATTCTGGTACTGCCTTCCTGTCATGAAGATGCACCGGTCCTTATCAAAACAGAATTCGCCTCACACTATTCCTCCCATGGCCGTCCCCCTATTGCCAAAGCAATTAGGGGTACAAAAGTCTGGGTTCTGTCAATCAATTTGAAGACATATTTCTACACAACAATCCAGGCCATGCGAGTGAGAGGACCTAGTATGGTAGCTCTTCTGGGGCACAGCACAGTACATGATTCGTCCAGAAGGCACGTTCCTTCTGTTTTTTCTCTGAATACCGTACATGAGGATCAGGAAAGTTATCGTCTCCATATGGAAGACATCAATATCCCAACGTGGAAGTACCAATGACGTAAGGAAATTTCTGAAAGCATGTTATTCCACAAACAACTCAGTCAACCGACGCGTTAAACTGGACCTCTACCAGCACAGGATCGCCAGTTGAATCGAGTACTAGACGCATCCGAGCATCAAACAAACGGATCAAATAACAGAATCAATCGATGAAACAGCCCGTCAAAGTTCACGGATTGGGGATAGAAGAGGTCAAGTCAAAAGGTCAAATAAACGTCAGCCAGTCACACGTTGAGTGGAAGATCCCATCACTAGGACTACTTATCAGAGCAGTTAGTCAGAATGGAAGGTTGCCATTTTCGGAAGCGAGAATATAAAATGCGGACATATTCCAAGCACAGCTCCTCTTCGCTTCACAACAACTCGTTGATTATATCATATCAGTTGGTGACGAAAGGTTTACCACAAAAATGCCCAGCTCGGTGTACAAATCAATTATCAACAAGTGACATTAATTAATGTTCGACAATATGAATGAGACTCAGCTGGGTTCCAGGTGAGTCTCCCGTCAAAACCGAACTGGTATGCCAATGAGTGTAGTTCGCTAATATTAAGAGTTTTTTTAAAGACAGCAGCCAAAAAGCAGTCGGCGCAAACAGTCATTGGGACACTAGACTCTTGGAGTTTATGCAGAGCTTGTTTGTTACTAAGGCAACCAGATACGGCAAATTAAAAAGGCGACCAACCACATTAGAACCAATTACTTCAGACGCAGGAAAGTTAGAAAGTAAGTAGAAAGACACTATTGTCCGGGCCGGTTCTAGAGGAGAAGCTCAGTGGATTTCACCTGAATAATCCGTGTAACACCAACTACTTACCGGAAGATCTATGACCAGACTACACCCCGACATTGGTGTCTACCTGACCATGTCTGAAACGATTGGCTGACGCTGAACAAGGCGCATTCTATAGGCCAATTTCAAGCACAAACGCTCTTCGTTTCTGAAACTTTGTTGAAAGTACAGAAAGACTTTTGCTTCCACCAGATTTAGCTAACGGTTTAGAACACTTTGCAGACCTGGGATGGGATAAGTAATATCACGAACCAAATGAAAGTGCTGTGGGGATCAGCTCCCACTTGGCAACCAGTTTTGCTGGTCTGTGTAACTGCTTCATACCCCAAAAGACGTCGGAATATTCTATTTTGACACGTTGCTTTTGCATGACAAGTGCGGATAAATCGTTCAGAGAAGTTTTATTTGTCTAAAAGTCTCCATCTGAATTGTCAAAAACGTAAGCGGAGAAGGTAAATTGGCCAAGATCCAAAAGTCGAATAGTTACAGTTGGCAGCCATAAATAGATCGCCATTAGGTGAATCATCCCTCTTGAAATATATTTCCACGGCAAAGTTCCATCTCTAGAAGAGAACATCGCGCACTACAGACCATATCTGACCATTCACTTAAGCAACATTTCAAATGGGGGACATCCAGCCGCACTCGCCCAAAGTTTTCACATGTATCTTTAGACTTTTAAGTCTACCAATATCGAAACCTTTTCGGATCTGTCAAGTCAAATGTATTATTTGTTCCTTGAGATGGTAATTTGGACCACCACTGCAGACGGTCCATATTTTTGTTCCTCGGGATTTCTGAGCAGATTTAATCCCAGAGTATCTTGATGCGTACGGCACTTTTATGGGTAACTGGCCAGCAGTGTGTTTATTCGGTTTGGTCTATTCTGCAGACATCAAATTGGAAAAGTGCAGATTATTCGGGTCAACGAGGTGTAAACAGAAAATAGGCAAATGAGATTTCCATTTGTGTATGTGTATATAGGTATAAATTACGGGTGTGCACGGAACAAACACATCTGAAAAAAAGGCTTGTTTTCCCTCGGCGATAGCGTTTGGATGGCATTTTTTCCTCGATTAGGAGAGGGGCTCATGCCGCCTGAGCTTCTGTAAGAAATGATCGTTTGTCAGCCGAACATCGTGCTTGCTCGAGTATTCTGTTCACTGTCCGAGTTTTTGACTAATAGATGTGTGGAACTGAAGCAACAAATCTCATAACATATTTTCGCAAATTGTGGCTTGTTCAACCCGTCTCTAAGGTGCGGAGATTTTCACCTATGACGACTTCAGTAGCTCAATGATTCTAGACAAAAACGTAATTAAAAAATGTTTCTTCGCAGAGGCTCTCCAGATACTGGCCATCTTCCTAGAAAATCTAAGATTAAGCGCCCTGACGGCCGCGATTTTGCGTAAAATCCCATCGAAATACGGCCGTCTTTGGAGGGCCCCAGAGAACCACTTTCTTCGTGGTATTCTTTTTTCAAGGGTCTTCGTTCCAAGTATGTTCCGTCTAATCACTTGTTACGTGCATACAACTCACTCCCATCTTTAAAATATATCACAAAACGCGCGAGCACGCGAAGCATTCTCCCCGGGGTGCAATGCTTGTCACGGCAAGCCAAAGCCTTTTACCTCTCTCGTAAAACCTCCGGTGAATTCCGGATAGTGAGGTGGCAGACTTTGGCACCCTAAAAACGATTTCCAAAGCATCTGGACAGCTAATTGCAACTGAGATATGGGGATCAGTTACGTTTTTGTTTTGCTGAGATAGGATTTACTAGATCATTGGTATGTGTTTTGAGATGAGACTGTAGATAGACGGCGAGCCACTGACAATGTCGGAGTCATACGGAATTCAAATTTAACGGGTTGATTAAAAACGCCGTTCCAACCACTTGACGTCTACGTGTCATCCAGCGGATTCTCTACGTTTGATCCACGTGCAGCAAGTTGAGCTGGTTCTCTCAGGCAGTGGAGTATAGCCCTGTCGTTTGATCTAATCTCGCATCAGGTGATTCAACAAAACGTGCCCTGTAACCACTTTCCTTGTTCCAAACCTCTCTCAGTTGTATTGCAGTTTAGGGGGTGGCTTAGTCAGTAAAGTTTTATGTTCTAACACTCAAATGTGCAAATAGAACGGGATGACTGCGTTCGTCTATTCGATTTTAAGTATCTTTTAACCTGTCGCAGTAATCAGACTGCGTGAAACAAAAATACTCAGACAAGTCGCATGAACAGTACCTTAGAGAAGTCTTCATTCGAGGAGTCAGTCACAGCGTTGCAACCTGATGCGACTTGCATGTTTCACGGATGAGTGGCTTTAATCACAATGCCGACCGGTCACTCGTGGCGAAGTACAATGCTCGGGCTTCAATCCTCTTAGAGATTCACAAGGTGCGCGCTACTGATAATGAGAAATCTAGTTGTTCCTCATATCTAAGTCAACCTCAAACAAACCAGTGCCTGTTCAAATGCTCATTTACAATCAAATACGTCTTGACTTGCCAGTGTCCGAAGTCCTGTTTTTGTTCAAGGCGTAAGAAAATTGACATTTGTCTCATGAAGGTCCTCTGATGGGGTCGAGAAGTTGCGGAAAATCACCAGACCTGTAATTTATTTCCAGTCTTGCCGCGGCTAAAACAAGGAACTATATGGTTCCGTAGTTTTCTGCGAGTCGTGTTCCTCTGCGCATTGAAAAACGAAAAGACAAGTCGGCATCATTTTAACTTCACTCGCTCGATCTGCTAGTCTCTGCCGATTTGTTTTGAGATCTAACTGGTGAAATTCCTCCCACACCCAAAAAATGCGTCGCGCGTCCCCTGTTTAACTCTGTTGAACAGGTTACTATTTTGGGGACCGTATCATTGTCAAAAAGGGAGTTTTCGACCACTGAGCAGCAAACACGAATTGGTTGGATATGAAAAAGCAAGTGTGTTTACAATTCTTGGAATAAGACTTACTAGTGAGGCTTACCAGCTTCTAATTCAGTCAGATGGTTAGTCAGTGTTTCGTAAATGGCAAAAGTCACAACATTCGTTGATTTTTGCTCTCAGCATATTTCTCGTTATCAGCTGATACCAATCGTTGCAGTTCAAACGTTCTGTTTCACTTCGATGGGATCTTCTTGATCAAATGACTTTGCTCAGAAAAACATGTATTAGAGGTTGGGGGCGAGCTTTCCATTTTCCAAAGCTCTACTGAGCTTAACTTGACTCAGAAAAATGCATGAAGGTTTTATCCTGCAAACTAAGTAACCTTATGCCGGAAAGCCTACAGAGAATCACCAGCAGTAGGCTCCTTACAAATGTTCAGAGAGATCCGCACTTGGGATCTCCTGACTCGCATGTGCCAGGCTACAGTAAGGGCTGTGTTGTTGTATGGTTCCGAAACATGGCCTCTGCTGACAGATGATGTGGGTCTTCTTCAGGCTGTTGACCACTGATGCCTCAGAAGGGTTTCTGGTTTTGGATGGCATCAACAGATTAGTAACGAGGTGATTAGAAACGGGTATTTGGTTGTGTAGCAGGCACTCTGTCACGGAAAACATCCAACACCATCAACTACTGTTGCTGGGCGATGTGCTACGCATGCCGAAATACCGTCTACCGAGACGAATTTTGTTCTCTCTGCCTCTTTCAGAATGGCGGAAGACTTGGCAAAAGGTGCAAAATACATTACGAAGATTTTGGGTATTTTTGGTTCAGTACGTCTTTTAGGATGGAGTCCCCTTGACCCCTCCTACGGAATGGCCAGAGACATTGCAGAAAGTGGCAGCTGACCAAAGTGGTCATCATCATCATCATCATCAAAGACAGCAACATCAGTGTTGACACTGATGCTTCACTACCCCACTGATCAAAATAGGTGGCGTTCTTGCTGTCTGACTGAGTACTTGGAGGTGTAAGCACCTCAGAATGCTTGCGATAGGCCATCACCAGACCCCTCCCCCACCCACCCTTTTTTCTTGTTTTCATTCCAAGGCTTCAGATATATTTAGACAAACGTTGTGGTTGTACTTCAGTGAAACAGCAGTGTTAACACAGATGTTGCTATCTCTGATGATGACGATTACGATGACGATGATGATGATGATGATGATGATGATGATGATGATGATGATATTAAAGCTAATCTTCGGATAAAGCAAATAACAGCTTTTGTAATTGACGAAAACGATTGGACAGTACTGAGAAGCGAGCCTTTTCCAGTATACCCTAAGGAATCAGTGCCCTGACTGCTGTTCGTAGGGTACTAAAAGACTACGGAACGCTATTTTTTTCGACTGGATAGTCCAAAACATGCTTCACAGAAAAAGATGCAATCAAATCGAAAGACTGTCAATCTGAGTCCAGTGAATGCCTCGCTCGTTAGACAAGGCAGACAGTCAGACAACGTTTCAGGTCATACAGCGAACGGACGCGTGCTGGTTTACTTTAGCTCCAGCCCCACCTGGCCTGTGTCCACTGCAGCGATGACATCAATCCTCCATCTGTCCGATTGGGCTTGACTGTATAGATGAGTAGATAAAAAGACCGCACTCAACTATGTACACCAGAAAGCCTCACTCACACACTCGTTCACAAAGACCCGCCTAAACCCAATAAGTCCAGCCTAATGAAACCTATACTTTAGACAGACGCATCCACGCACAAACCCAATTCCACACGTACATCAAAAACGAACCCACTCCATTACCAAAATCTTCGGGACTATCCACGTGAGCCATCTACAGTCAGGTATCACGCTGATTCGCTGGCACTGTGTTTCATCCTCTTTGTAGCTTTTTAAATTGTACAAACCCCTACTACAAATCCAGTAATATAAACGTCAAAATTGTTCCATTTATCCCAGATGTTTCTGTGTTTTGACAAATTATCCGTGGAACCATCCGCATACGCCTAAACATATGTTCCGCTAACATCCGAACACCCATCAATGTGGACTGTCCAGATTTTAAGTAAAGTTGGGAAGAGAGGAAAGAAGTTAAAATCGGCCATTATTAATATGGTGGAAAAACGGTAATTCTTCTGGACTCTTGAAAAACAACATCTGTCTTTAGACGCACAGCGTCCTACTAAATTGCCGGTACTGAGACATGAACATTTTTAGCCCGGACAGCTTATCAGCCAATCGTGTTATTGTTCAACAAATGATTATGTCAAACCAGTCCCTGTTGAATTTGAAAATATACAGTTTTGTAATACTAGAATGCGGAACCGCAAGAACAAACAAGAAAACAAAAAGACGCATGTTAATTATTTGAGTAAACAGTAGATTTTATACTACTGCGGTTAAATTTAAAATAAAACTCTTAGGATACAGTAAAATACTATCACTGGAATTTGATGACCATTTTGAAGCCAGAACGAATGAAATGATAGTGAGTGAGGAAATTTGATCTAATTTTGCAGTAAGTATAAGAGTTTTTCGGAGTTTACGTAAATACGTTTGTTGGTAGCATCTTAGTGATAACAACGAATGAAACTATCATTTGTCCCCACTTGGAGATACCAAAGAAAACTGGCTGCTTCTGAGAGGGAATCAAAATATAATATTGACGAACGTCCCGAGAGGCTCATCAAATTTGATTTCTCCATAGTATCCCCTCATAAGTTATGAATGTATGCTAATATATATATTTACTAACGAGAATAACTTCGGACCAAATGATTCAGTTATTTAGGGTTTTCATCGATCTGACTTGAATTTCCGCTGGATTTGTTTTTAAGACCTATTCTCTGCAGTTTTACCACAAGTGGACAAGGGCCTTTACAAATGTCCTCCTCATAGCCTGACGCAAACTAGTCAGCTTTCAATCATCCATCTTCAATCTATACACCGGAAGAGAGGAAGAAAACATATGTGTATCAATACAAGTATTCTGTGAAACGTGCCAACTGAGTATGCTTCATTCTTCACAAGCCAATGAGTGGCAACCAATGCCACTGGACTGGTGCTTAACCCGTGACGTTTCCATGATAAGCGCTTTTAAATATTTGGTTCACGAAATGTAATATTTAACACATCTCCTCGCTTCTCACTTACCAGTTTTGTCTTCTGAATACTATTGTTTTGATTCGTTTCATCCACTCCATTAGGAAGAATGTACGAAGCATCAAACTCTGTATTCATGATGCGTCACCAACCGTGTACTCATGTTAACGAGTGATAGTATGTCGGCCGAATATAGGTGCAATTTGTGTAATCTGTCATAAACTACGCTGTCATTCTTATTGAGATAAGACTACTCATGCGGTTGCTGAAAAACATTCGACAGTCTACGACCTGTTTTGCCACTCTTCAGGTAGGCGCAATTCCGAAATTTCCATTCAGTTAACTTTATATTCTCCTTTGACTGCAGTTGGACGCAATCCGCCAACTACAACGGTTCGGCTCTCGTAAGAGACTAAAACAAACCTTAATCGCATCTGCCGTTCAGGATTCTCTTTAACTGATTGTGTCACAAAAAAACTTCGTCATGTTTTTGTTGGTGCGGTGTTTGAAAATTCGCAATATATTTGCTTGGAGAAACACTAATCATGAGGTTGCTAAAAACTTTTCGACTTCAAATATGTCGGAAAATTGGTAGAACACCGGAATATTAGGTGTTGAGCACTTGACCGTTGAACTCTATGTCGAGCTTCCCGATTAACTTGCAAACTTTTCCTCACCATTAGAATACGCAGGAACAACTAGGTATTGATTTCGTCAAGCGTGCATCAGGCAACTGGCGTTTAGACAGAATTTTAACTGAGTGACTGTCCATCCTGTTGCGGCATCTGACGACGGACTTCTGTGATTTGAGAATTCTGCGAACATTTACTATAAAGATGTGTTCTGAATTCGGAACACCTAACCGAACCAGCGATTTTGTTCCAATCGGTAGTCATTAGACTGTCGCATATGAGTCGAACGGGTGACCCCATTGTTGGTGGTTTCCACATGTCCAGTTACAATTTTGCACAGTGGCTGAATGGCAGTTGGATATGAAACTTTTGCGTTTAGGGAGCCGTTGCTGCATTCATTCACTCATCGGACAACTGCTGGTGGTCCCGCACTACACAAAACTTTCCATGGGATGCCGAGAACCAGGCCGTTCAATAGCCTTGGCTTGTTTCTCAACGTATAATTTTCCCACAAAACATGTCTAAGAATTTGCTACGTGTAGAGCGTCTTCATGGTCCAAGACAAACAACACATGTACGTTTGTCAGTCTTGTTTAGAAATCTGACGATTTACCAGTTCACTTTTACTCTGAACAGGAAGATTAGTATGGTCAGTAATTGTTTGACTGTTAGATACGTAAATGATAGCCCACAAAATAGACACAACTGTTCAGCAAATGCTACAACACTCCCATTATGTACAGTTTTAGTCTCTCGAACAGTGACTGTAGTATCGTTTGCGTACCCGATGTTTGGTCAGTCAAGAAGAAGACTGGGAGGTGCTAGAAATGATGACACCGTAAGCCACAGATTCAGCTGGGATTCAAGTGAGTTACCTGTGAAAACCAAATTGCTATACAAATGAGTGTTTTTTGTTGTCAAAAAGTACTCTCCACTGAATACTCGGCCACACGAGTAAACAGCAACAACGAGCACTGCTTGAAAAAAACAACATATTTTCACACCCAGACTGTGATTCGTTGTTCGTGACTGGGCAAAAGAAATTGTAATTCCCTCAGTTCGCCGAGAGGAGAGGAAGCAAACAATTCGAACAGAACAGAACAGCTCACATGCCATATCAATAAGAAAAGGTGTCTAAATAATGAATTTTCATGCTGGCGGGAATTGTTGCAGACCCACATCCTGTCTAATCCGGCAGTTCAAAAGTGAATTCTTCTTTGGTCAGGCAGTCCTGGCTAAAGAGCTTACCCTGGAGAATGATAGGTAACTAGATTTAGAATGGATAAGTCAAACACAGTTAAGCTTTTTGTGGCCACTGCATAAAATCCAAGTGCATACGCCAAATCTCCAGTCAGTTTGAAAGAATTGCAGCAAGCAAGATGATGACAACACAAGTTTTCCTCCGACAGAGCTATTTGTATATATTTTCATGTTGTCTCACCCAAACTTGATAGGCTTGTTTGCACGAATTCCGTGAGGAGCAGAAATTCAAGTGCTCATGGCAGAAATGAGAGTTGTTCATTGTTTCATCGTGTGGTTTACATCACCTAGTTTACCGTGAACTGTTTTCTCGCAGAAAGTAAATGCTGTTCAACAGGTGGTCTGCAAGATGCAACTAACGAGTGACGCCCAGACTCCAATCCATCAACAGAGACAGCAACGTAAGTATTTACTTTGATGTTTCACTTCCGTACTGATGATATTTATGATTGCACGTGGACCTGGACACTGTCAGGGTGCCCACTCCTAGACAAAATGACGATTGGGTTCCTCAACCACAAGGAAAACTACTACAACAGTACAAGTTTTTACTTAGCAATTCGTGGTGTCCGTTCCAACCCCCAGCTGCAGGACCAGAAGGCTGTGTTTGTCAGACTTCTATTCACTAGCTAGCCTGGTATGAGAAATCGTGCGGGCGCCAAGGTGAAACCCTCCAGTACAGCTCAGTGGGTCACAGTGGTACCCAAACCACCAGTCCAATCTCTTTGCAGCCGGGCTCTCATCCACACGACTGCGGGTTCGACACTCACCAGATTCACTGTTGTTCATTTCCTATAGGAGTAAAACACCTGGAAATAGCCTAACAGAATGAAGACATACATTAACAGTGCGAGTGAACTGAAACCGAAATTTGAAACAAAATCAATGGTTTGCATCCTGGCAGTTTTGGATATTAGCCAAGCCAAGTGTTTTTTTATCTTGACGACCGCCTAAGGAAACGTTGAGTGAACTGGGAATATATGAAGTCTTATCTCGGTTCCGTTCAGTTCATAATTTTCCATGTTATCGCTTCAGTGATATTCAGTCTCGTTTTTGGCAGTGTCTAACTATTTGTAGCTCGGATAGTTTAACTGGCTGTTGAGCACGTGGCAGTTAATCTGTTTGCGAAGCTTAGCAAATGACGTGTAAACGTTTCGTCACGATGTGAGTGGACATCCTCAGTGCGCGGATGATGATGCTCTTGGCCTGATGGTGAATGGTCCCTCGAGCGAAGATCCCTGTGACTCAGTGGCAGGTTCTTGTTATAATCACGTCACTCACCAACTTCACGCTGCCTACATGAAGGTCTACAAAATTCCAGTGTGAAACAATAGCTTGTATGAGTGGGTATCACGACTGAGGAAAGGTGCACACCTTACAAAACCCTGGCTCAGAGGCCGCAGCAAATCATGTTACAGTACCCTGAATGCACGACCTAACTGGAACTTTAATATTCAACCAAGTTGGTGCAAGCGGGTGAGGAGCGAATTCCTTTTTGTTAAGTGGCACCAATTCCAATCAGCAGTGAATAACTGTTGATGATAACGCAAATTTACGATCCTAAACACATTCGTCATTCTCCGTTATTAGGACTTGTGCATTTCCCCACGGAAATATTCGTGAATCTATGAGAACTGACAAGAAAATCAATAGCCACACGTGATAAATTGCCGATCATCCGCGACAGATTATATGCATATCATTTGGTCCTTCGAGTAAGGATGTCCCAAGGTGGGGCCACAATTAGTTCACATCGTTTAGGTTCAAGCAAGCCCATTTGTATGCTCAGAAGAAGGGATGCTCAGAAGGAAAAATCCCTTTCTGAAGGCGATCCGCGGCGACCGAAACGTCGGGCATCAAACCTTGGTTTACAAATGTTGCTGCCCCCTATAAACCAATCACACATAACGCCCAATCTTTTTGGTCTCAGTCACACAGTATTGATGCACAAATCCTCGGCTGTACAGTGGCTTTTCAGCATCAATCTAGTTTAACTGCGAGATATTCTCACTGGCTATAACATGCAACTAATAAAGGGTTCTCGAGCAAATAAAAACATGGTGGGACCTCGGATTTCGGTTTGGTTTGTGATCCCTTCTCAGTACCTTTTTAATCTTATCGTTTAGATTAAAAGGAATTCCGCTGCCACTACTCGTCTGCGAATAACTCAAGTTTTTTCCCACATGAAATAATGCTTATTCCAGTTTGTGGGTTACCCTTGCAAATGGAGTTGGAACACTTTGCGGTTTTCGAATAAAAATTGCCTGAAAAACCTGAGTGACATTATTCAGTTTGCGTGCTTCGATTGAATTAAAAATTTATCGGCTTTTGTTCCATAAAAAGAACAATATTCTGTCGCTCTGACGAAGGTCGTTTATGGCATTCGGAGATACCCATTCCTGTCGATGGGGGAAATCTTGCTCTAAATTTTTTTTCCGGTATGAATTTCGAATAAAGTCTCTGATGAAGGAATGAAACACTCATACCGAGTACATTTGCGTTCAGTCCACGGGGTATTCATGGGCATTTACAAACAGGACAAGAGCCCTCGCAAATAGGACCTTTGATGGTGCCAATATCTGCTAGCAGCATGTGTGAACTTCTAGGTGAAGCTAAATAGCAATCGGAACTTAAAAAAATGGCTACGTTTACCGACGGGAACCCCCCAAGAAGGACCTCTTCATTCTCGGGGGGGGGGGGTTACCGAGTTGTGCTAGCTATCATGATTAAAAATACAGACCACATTATAAAAATATCAACTAATACTATTGTGCTCCCAGCGTTTCACTTTATTATTTCAATTGAGGCCGCAATACCATTGTGTACTAAGTAAGCGTGCACAACATATTTAGGTCAATATAGGTACCCGCTGATGTATTTTTTCATAAATTTCTTCCTATAGAGGAATGTCACTCGTCACTTCATCTAACTGTTGCAACCCTTTATAGAGCGTCATCCACCACCCAGTGGGCAGGAATGTCGTCCATATAATGTAGTTTTATCAGGATGTGTTGGACATGGATGTCCAATGACCGTCTATCTACAGAAGGTACGTCAGTAAAATTTCATGACCTCTGGCTAACGCCAATAAATGGTTCTGGTTACCGCAGTAAATTGATTTTTAAAGAAAGTGAACGATTCTGTGATATCGCAGCAAGAAAGGCGGGATATCCACTCTTTGCAGACTTTTCTAAGTGCCAGACCATTGAAAGTCTTTATTTCTGTATCATTCGTTTTAGTTTGACGCGTCACTTATTTGATTCTGCTAAGTGAGTCTGACTGTTAGTGTACGTCCCTAAAAACTGGTGATATCACATTTTCTACACCAGAAAGATGACATTTTCGCATTTTTTGAGTTGATTCCTCATCCACGAAGTTCGCCAAATCACAAAGGTAACCGGCTGACCTGATGAGTACATGTACGAATGGAAACAAACTGAGCCACTGACAGGGATGAAATCAATAAATTCTACGGCATAGTTCCCAAGCTTTCTCAATGAAACTTAAGCGTACCATAATGAACGCAAATGAAGTATCTAGTAGTTGCTAGGTCATCCAATGCGTGTGAAAAATAGCGCCCGGACTGAGCCACCTAGTAGGCATTTCCACTTTGGGTAGATTTAACTCACATGGTCGTTTAATGCTAGAGGTTTATTTGTTTCCAAGTTATTGTGAAATAAGATATCAATGTGTCGGATCACGGCTTTTCCCAGATGATGTGCAGTCATTGCTCCTCAAGATCAGTTTTTTTACCATCGAGCGTATTTAGTTCCAAGTAGTACTACTTGTAATTCCCAACTGAGCTATTGTTCCCCTCCACTTATGGGACACAAACAAATCAATGACAAGACTCTGGTTTACTATCACCACTGTAAGCAAAAGTGTGGTACTAACTCGAGGCTGTCACTTACACTGATCCTAGTGGACCAGTTGGATTAAAAGCAAGGAAGCTACCAAGCAACCAATCAGGTGGAACGAAATCAGACCACAAAGCAAGAAGAAAACAGCCCAATCACAACGGCAGAACGGAACTGTCGAATTGAAGACGCCCAGCGAAACAACCAGGTACAAGGAAATGATGTCGAAACGCAACTCAGATTCCGCACTGGCCAACCAAATTACGGGAAAACCAACTCATGACCAACCAATCACTTGAGAGTTATTAAACACTGCTTAGAAGCTATATAAGGAGGAGGGATTTACCAACTCTCGATTACTAGTGGAACGTATGCAATCCAGCTGCGAAGCTTGGCGAATGGACCAACAAAAAATTGTAAGTGACTGTTTGGACAAATGGCTGTGTCAAAAACGCATCAGATTGGTAGGTCGCCTTATCGTACTGATTAGAATCATACTGATTAGAATATTCACATTTCAAACAATAAATACAAATAAATAGGCGTTCACCTTTTTGACACATGACTGTGATGCAATCCAGATGAAGCACGGAAGTCGGTATACTGCCGGGTCGTCCATGCCTAGACAGGGCCAACCAAAATTCCAAGGCTGAGTTTGAATCGCGGACCTTCCACTCACTAGTTATGCGCCTTAAGAATCGAGCTCTTGAAACCTCATTTGAGGTTTTCGAGCCCAAAACGACTGATTCAACGTTGCACTACGGTATATCATGGATACGGTATAATGGACTACTCCAGGTTTATGTTGCTGAGTGATTCATAGATCCATATTATGCTCAGAGTAACCACGTTCTGCTACGCACTTTTCAGCGAGATGGTTCAGTGGTTAGAGCACGAAATTACTTACCGGAAGGTCCGTAGTTCGAAACTGACATCTGCCTCTCGACTTTCCCTGTCTAGGCTTGGACAACCTGGCAGTATCTCAGCCCTCGTGCTTCCTTCGGGTGGCACGGCAGCTAGGCACCGAAAAGGTGTTACAGCTGAATGGCTTCGACTTCGATTATGCTCGGACAACCTCCGGACACAATCGATCGGCCACATTCTTTTGGAACAAGAAGGCTCTCTCGTTTCTTCACAACAGCTCTGACGAGAGAGAAACTCGGTCAGAACAGAGTGACCCAGTCGTTTAAAGTTAGTTTGATGTCCAGATAAACTAAAGAGATTCTAAAAGCAGGTAAAGCGCCCAGGGCGATTATGTGAATAAAACAGGGTGTCTAACTCAGTGTCTCGAACAGATAACGAAATTTTTTAAACGTCCTTTAGAAATATTGAGAGAAAAAGCACCACATGCTTAGCTATCTTCTGTCAGAAGCGGCAATTGTTGAAAATGAAGACAACCACAACTGACCACATTCCACAAGAACACTCTGACTAGGGCAAACCTACCCACAACAACAGAACACTGGGTAAGGGGAACGTAAATCGACTAGTTTCACACGCCCCTGGGAGCTATGCAGCTGACAGTGACACAACGGTTTTGAAGCATGGAACGCAAACCGAATCGTGTTAGCAAAATTGAGACACTGAACTACAGGTTGACCCGGTCGATCGCATCGATAAAACTGGTGTATATATATATATATATATATATATATATATGTTGTAAGCTGTCACCCTATCTTGGCGACCGAGTTTCAGTGCTGCAACGCTCATGCGTGCTACCCTGACTGGGATCTAGTTCATCGAAAAGCCAACAAGAAGTTACAAAACGACAAACTCTGAATTCCCCTACTACAATGAATCATATCAGGAAGCGGTTTTGGAGTGAAGTTGTACTCTTTGATGAAAAAGGAATGCGTTGGACGCCTCTCAGAAGACCCGTTTTTTTCCTGGAGTGGAGGCACCAACGTTGCCCTTTTTTGGAAAGAAAGATGGGCGGGGGAATACAAAAAAACATTTCCACACCCGTCGATTGCCCATCGGTTGACCGTGACTCTCTGCACGCAATAGTCTAAAGAGTTTAACTTATCTGGTTTCCTACGTACACCCAATTCGGATAGAATCCACTCACCTTGCAAGTCCAACCTTGAGGTAAAATGTACGAGGTTGGGTCTTAGCGTCACCGAACTGTCAGAAAAAGAAACACAGTCACGTCTCCTACTACTCTAAACCCGGGATGTGAAGAATCCCCAGGACAGAAATGAAGGGTGCATTCCTCAAAGGCTGTTGTTACCAGGAGACTCGGAGTAGATTTTTCTGCACTCAGTGGAGCTTGGCTGGCTGACTGAGAGAGGCTACAAGAGATTGGTTTTTCCCAGACAATACAAACACAGCCAAAGATAACATACAAACCTAGGGGTACGAATCCGACCGATTTCAGCCATGTCCATCTCCCCACATCAGCTGGCGCCCAGATTAGTTAATATCCTGAAGCCACCCGTTCATAAAGAGATGCTTTCGATACAACTGGACTAAAGAAAGAACGAAAGCATGTTTGGCTCGATGAGAATGACATTTCAAAACCTACATTGTACGTATCAGTTTGAAGATGAAAATATCAACAACCACATGGTTGACAGAATGCCGTTAGGCCAGGCTTTATCACCGTGGAATCACTTGTACAATGCTGTGAATAGAGGAGTAGAAGACAACTGACGGGTGACACTAGTTTCTGGGTAAATATTGCGTTTGCCCGGTGCCCGTGCTGATTGATATGCCATCTTTCAACAGGCTTCCGCGTACTCTTCCGCCAGTCTTAATACCCCGGGTCGTCATCGGCAGCAAGGGCTGCCAAGCGACAGCCAATCTATTTTTACACAAACGCTATACGTCTCTCCGGAAATGTGAAGCGCTAATTGATTACACCACTCTTGGCCAGAAGGCCTGTTGCAGGTGCTAGGTATATATATATATATATATATATATATATATATAT
>SJOL01000605.1:54767-69579 GCA_004794785.1 Opisthorchis felineus | reverse complement strand
GACCGGAAGGTCCGTAGTTCGAACCCGACCCCTGCCTCTCGACTTCCCCTGTCTAGGCTTGGGCAACTTGGCAGTATCCCAGCCCTCGTGCTTCCTTTGGGTGGCACGGCAGCTAGGCACCGAAAGGGTACTACAGCTGAACGCTTTTATATGTACACGATGGAAGGCCCAGAAGCGCTCTTGAGCTGTTTTCTGCATACTAAAAATTACTGACACTGAATATCTGATGAACCTCTTGGGACGTGCTAAATTGCAACCTCTATTCAAATGGATGAAATTCAAACATTTGGGCCAGTCAACAACGCGGGCAAATCTCACCTCAATAATGCACGAATGAACATCAGTAGCGAATCAACTTCGGTCGCTTCAGATGTTTTTGAATACTTTGTCATTTGGGGCTGTATGATCAGATTACATTGTTTCGCTCTCATCTAGCGCGAGACGTTTGCCATAAATCTATGTGTAGGTTCATTGTTTTTCGCAACTGAACTAAGCGGTTTTCCTGCACCAATTGATGAGTACGTGCTGACGCTTCAAAGCGACCCTACAAAACTACACGTATTTGGGTTTCTGGGAAATAGGTTTTGATGTCTGCTTTCTATCCAGTTTAACACACCCAGTTAGGTGGTGGTGTCACACTCGAACAAAACATTTCAGAACCATTTCTCTTTCTCTCACAGCTCGTTATTTACGCGATAAAACGCCTGACAGTGCCTCATTTAAACAGAAACCATGAGAACAGTTAAATGAAAAGAAAGGAGTTTTCTTCAGCATAAAACAGCGCATGATGTGCGCTTTCTAACTGGTTTGTCGTTAATGGTTCTTTAACCGTCTTGCTTAATAGAACAGTGGTTAAGTTCTGTTCCATTAAGATGCCGACTCGAAGACATAACCGAAAGGGTAGACACATGTTCCTGAACCTAAGTTCCGGCAGACTCAATGACGGGGTATATTTGCCACTATTAAAACAAAACGGATTTCAATCACAAAACAAAAGTCAGATATCAGTGAAACCTACAGTTCCAGTTGAACAGATAAACAGAAATCAAGAAATAGAGCAGTTCACCAAAAGTTGCGTAGTGCAGGCAAAGTCGCTCAAAAGCGCAATCATTCTGAATAGCGGCTATCTGAAAACGCCTTTAGATCGCCAGTAATCGAAAGACCAGACTCCATGGGGAACAGTGAGGATTCAGAGTTTTAGTCAGTCCAAGTGATGGTTTCACGAGAAGAACGTATGATACGCTGGTAGGTTTTTGCCTACAATTTTTGCAGTCACGGAGAGCAAACGTGGTTCTGTCCCTCAAATTTTACCATTATTTTTGCAAAAATTAGA
Source organism: Opisthorchis felineus (assembly GCA_004794785.1). Taxonomy (NCBI): domain Eukaryota; kingdom Metazoa; phylum Platyhelminthes; class Trematoda; order Opisthorchiida; family Opisthorchiidae; genus Opisthorchis; species Opisthorchis felineus. The sequence continues at coordinate 68,246 of SJOL01000605.1, read as the reverse complement.
TAGTTGTATAGTTTTGTGGAGTTTTCAGTACCTTCTAAAGAGTTCTGGTAGATATTTCGACATATATGGAAACTATTGCTCTCGGCAAATTTAAGATTAACAACCCTCAGAGTAGCATACTTTCAACATAAATTATGTTGAAAGTTGCTTAGAAAAAATATGAAAGTGTGCCATCGTGTAAACCAGGTTGGTTGTGCCTCGATTTATGACTAGTTTCAAAGTTTCAAACCTTCTTGTGACGTCGAAACCTAGAGAAGGCAGGGCGGTTTCCCAGATTCGACCAGGTAGCACTAAGGAATACGCAATGTGACACGCTTTGAACGACCTCAAAAAGACCACTGTTATCTCCGTCGCAAGTGTGTGTAAACAGCTGCTCGCTGATGCTCTCTTCATCTGATGGCCTACGGGGGTGGAATTAATATAGCTAGTCGGACTACATTCTTATGAAGCTGAACAGCATTACAGCTGACCAAAAATTTAGAGACACGCATGATAAGCTTCTATCGGGACGGAACTTGCATTAGGATCAACTAGTCTGCAAACATTCCGTCACCATTCAAGCAGAGATAGTCAGTTTGTGGTGGGCGTTTTATCCTTTCTTGTTTGTTTTTTAAATTTAGTTTTCAAATGGTATATGGTTGGTAAGGACTCTACAACAATCAGGCTACAGTTATCACATATTGGTCACGAACTACTCAAAGCAATATTCAAGCTACCAATCACCTCGAGTAGAGAAAAACGAGAAAAATCAGCTGACTTGATCGTTAGTCATGCCAAATATCAGAAAACTCATATAAACTACCAACATTTCAAAAATCGCTAACCGGATCTGCGTTATTTACATTGACAGAAGTGAAACAGAATACTGTGTATTCTGTTCTAAATTCGTCCAAATGTTTCACACCCAACTTACGGTGATACTTCCGTCAAACCTTGGTCGAATGCCAAGTTTTTGTGTCAGCATGACGGTCCTAAGGTAAGTAAGTGAAACGGCCAAAATTGTTCATGTCGTCAGATAAGTGGACAACAAATGGTCAGGTCATTTTCTTCGGCTGCCATTGGCATCCATGCTTACGCTGATGTCTGACCATATAGTTCGCATGAGACTGAACTCAAGCAACTGAAACCAACTGCTGAGCATTCATTAAAACAAAACCGTCAACAAGTAGCTATGGGATGTCCCTGTCTCGGTGAAAGTGAAAATGGTAAAGTGTGAGTTCTCGCTTGACGCTTTTTGGCTGCGTATTATCAGTATTCACGTGACACGTGTAAAAGCTGACACCAAGGATGTGAGCATATTGTGCTCCAAACATGGTTGTGCATTCATGCTGCTAAAAAACTTGCCCATTTTTTACCACTGTTACGAGTTTAACTCATTCATATCACTCGGAGGGATATGACACCGGCACAAGTCAGCCATACGCATAGTTCTACCTAGAATATATGCAGATGATCTTGAATAAAGAAAGGCTGAATGAGGAAAACGTTTCCTATTTGGAAGATCCCTTCCCAAGGAGGAGCAGTGGCAACGCTGATGGGCCCTTCGGCACCTTTGATTTTGACGCCTTATTCTACTGATCTCGTTTGGTTCGATGCAATTTTCCACCGAGGTCCGCACACAAATGCACGATGATTTCAAAATGTCACAGCAGCTGAACAGCGATGGTCCAACATAAGGAAGGAGATTAAGTGAGGCTTTGAATTAAGACTTGAACACAAGGGGGATAGTGGATAAAAGGATGAAGGATGGACGCTATTTGCTAAAAGAGTTTGCCATGCCCATGAGACCATTATGTCATCAACTTAGTAGGTTGCTGGCAAAGAGACTCCGCAAAAGGCTTCGAACAACGTGGTAATGACAAACTGCAAGCTTTTGACGATTTGCCTTCGAATAACGCTATTTTCACTCTACGTCTTCTTCCTATCGACCCAGGTTTCAGCAAACAGTACGAGGTGTCTGAGCGCCTGGCATATGAGGGCCAAAATCAGGCCAGCGTAGCTAGTCCAGTCACATAATCAATTGGGGGAGCATTAGTTTTGTTGCCCACAGCGATTTATGTCACCCAAGTATTACCAGTTCTGCGTTTCTGCTTTACATGTGTGAGATCTTAAGATCAAACAGTAGCTTTTTGATTTCAGTTCAGAGTGCCCGCAAAATGGAACCGGACGCAGCAGTTCTGTGGACCAACAAACCACTGTCAGCTTAGTAGCAGAGAATGCCTGAGTCACGTGGGCGTAGTCACTATTATGTGGGAGGTTTAGGGCAGTTGTCACCTCATATTTTGGCTTCCTGGCGGCTTTCACTAGGGTTGACGGTTTTCTCAATCTAATCTCTCATTGTATGTTGAGACGACGTGTTCAGCGCGCAAAGCGCCTGCGCTGATATGATCATAGAAAAAGGTTCTGTAGTCATGCCGCGGAGCCCCCTTTCCAGGGCGTCCCTGTTGATCACTCCGGAGATGCAGCCAGTGTTAGGCGTTTAAGTTGCTGCTATCAAAAGTTGAGCGGACACCGAACAAAACGAAATCCCTAAGAGGGCATAGTAAAAGGAAAAATTTATCCAAACAGCTACCGGAGACTAACAGCGAGAACAGTCCAGGGGGAAATGAATGGATAGACTGTTCAAACTTTACAGCTAACCAGGAATTGTGCGTACATTCAAAAAGGCAAATAATACAGTTAGATGTTGAGTAAAATAGCTACAGATATCTACCCTGATGTCTTAGTTGACACACTGTAACAAATGAGGAACTCGGGCTCAAATGGTCCATTAAGAGAGATTTTGGCTAAACAATATGTATTCGAAATACGCGCTTCCAAATAAGGATGATAGTCAGTCGATTGTATATAGCGTAGGTCACTAACCTTGGTTGGATAATGACTGCGGGTAATCACCTCGCCAAAAAAAACAACCATGGCATTTTGTTCGTTTTTAGGTAAAGATTCTCCTAATGTCCGGTTTCAGCTGTTTGTGATCAGAGACTCTCGCAATCACTCTCAACGGATCAATAGGGGAGCACAACTTCGAAGTTTTGCTTCATAGCGGTAATTACGCTTCCATAAACCTACTGGAGTCTAGTATTTGTCTGTGCCAATCCTCAGAGTAATCACTATCTTAAGCTAGTCAACAGGTACAGTTCCTCAAAACTGTCTCTTATAAACGTAGTACACTAATCACAGACGTAATGCACTATTCATAAGGCTGCCGAAAAATCTTCGACAGCCCACGACCGGTTTCCCTCTTTTTAGGGCTCGTCAGGTAGGCGCAGCACCCGAGTTCCCTTACCGCAAACCTTATGTATCACGATATCTCGAATATCGATAAACGAGAGACTCAGCCGAGTTACAGTTGAGTCAAAACCAAATAGACATTTGTCGATGTCTCTTATAAAGGTTAATTCACCGCAAAGACATTTAGGCCCAGTCTTTGGGATTCCTTCAACCTCATTTCCTTACCGATCATTAGATAGTACGTAGGTGGAGTTATACGGTCATCTGCAAGCTAACTTTGTTCTAATGGGAGATTCAACTTGGTGCATGCTGAACAAGCCTCATGAAGTTGAAAACCAATAATGGGCTGTCGAGAGATTTTTAACAACTTTGGAACTGCTCAAGTAGGAGCATGTGTTTTTGTCAGGCCCAATGAACAACTCAATCACGCATTAGTTGGCGAAATCTCCAATTGACTTTATGAGACAAAATGAAGCGCTGGATCATCACCAATTGTCAAACAACTCGGGAGTTTCATTGAAGTTTCATTTTCTGCCTGGAAAAAACTATCTGGTTTTATTGCTCTTCAACTTTATTTTTTGATGGTTTATGTAACTTTTCTGAAACCATGCACATGACTGCGTGTCCAGACTTCTGGGATATCCTTAAAAATTCCGTCTTCTTTGTCAATACAACGCAACAACGCAAGCATTTGTCGAGGGGAATTCGGAGTTTTCTTTTAAAATGGGTTAGGCCCGATAGGACGAAACCTATCGTTCTTGTTATGCTCGTGACGGTGACTTCATTTATTATGTGATGCTGAACAGCCTGCACACAACAAAAACCGCACAAATTTACGAGGTCAACTTTTAAAACTTCTTTTATTGCTAGGTTGTTCTGCCTTGTCCAGCGACGTCATTAGTACCTGGGAATTTCGTCTAAAAAATATCACCTGTTTACAAAATTAAGTGTCTTCATTTTATTCAGCGCTCATCCAAAAATTGGGTCACTTTGAGCAAGTGATTTTAATAATTTTCGAGGTTTTTTATTGAGATAACGCCGACGAACTGTAAGGCAGTCCACTACCTGTTTCCTCTTTCTTGAAGCGCACCAGGCAGGCACAGTCCGGGGTTTCGGTACCTGTGTGTAACTGTTAGTTGGTTTCGCTTTTTTAACTACGCCACACGGTCCCGTCTGCACTGGGTGCCTGCAGCCACGAGCGTCAAATTTTTCAAGCGCGAATCCTAGCTTATCAGACACTCGACTCTCACTTGGTTTAATTCTGTATGGCGCATCTCTTTGTGTCAGTGATGTCCTTGTCAGCCAGGTGCACACCTTGGCACAAATATCAGTATATGTTATTCACCCAAAGTGATTAAGAAATCGTCCATCTTCAGTTCCGAGGTGATATTCGGTCTTCATAATGGAACGTACTCACAAGGTTGCTGAAAACTCTTCGACAGCTCATGACTGTGGTATCTCCAATATCGTAACAACTGAAACATGAGGCGGCCTTTGTGCAGCACATTCAGCTAAAGAACAACATAAACAAGAGATTCACTTGATTCTCCCGTGAAAACCCAGTTGATATGCAAATAAGTGTATTCGGTTTTCCTTGGGTTGCCCTGAGGTAACCAAGAAGTCCTTTTGAACTTGTTCTCGAAATGTGTGGTCCTAGGATGTGACTGAGAGAGGTTTGTCCACCGCCGAGCTGAGAAAAGGTCTGGCAGTGGTTCGGTCGTTTCACTTTTGGAATGAAACACGCAGACTGGGCACCGCGTAGATGTTTTATCCTTGATTTTGGATGTCAACCCTGTGCACCTAAAGTAATATGGCCTAAAATCGAACAAATAGCGTGTGACAAAAATGGGTAATCTCTTTTAATTTGAGATTGAGCAGGTCCGATGAAGGGATAAACGTCACTGGTATTTTGCAGCTTCTGGAGAGCAGATTTTCTCACTCAACTGGTTGATCACAGTACTGGCATTTTTCGTATGAAAGCCAGTTTTGCGATTTAGGATTTTTTAGTCTAAGCTGAAAAGTCGCCAAGTTTGTACAACTGCTTTGCTCATGTGGTCAGTTACAAATATCTTCATTTACACTGAGAGGAGATTTTCTTTTAAAGTCCCAATGTAAGCCACAAAATTTTCTGAGCAATCGAATGCTTGATACGAAATGGTTTATCAATAGCCGGTCAAAAGCGTTTAGTTTCGTCTCTCAAATCAAGTGGGTTTTTGTGCATATCTACTAATCCCGATCACCTAAAGTCCAGCTGGCCAAAAGCGGAATGTACTTTAAGATATTGACTTACAATTCACATATTATAGGGGAAGGTGCAGGTCAATGAGCGGTAGTCAGCTATTCACAAATTTTGACCCGAAAAGGCTGAACCATTGGTTTAATCAACAGCATTTTAAAACAGCAGGTGCGTTCGAAACCTTCACATGTTTTTCAGCCATATTGACCGTTTAAATTACGATAAATATACAAACGAACAGGTGAAAAAGCACGTATATTGTACGAACATTTTGAGACGTTTTTTATTGACTGGAGTTCTGGGATTGGCTAAGAAAACAGAAAACACTGCATAAAGGAAACTACTCCAAAGTTGCTGAAAACTCTGCGACTGCCCACCGCCGGTTTCGCCCTTCTTGGGGTTCATCAGGTAGGCGCAGTCCCCGAGTTTCCGTCAATCTTATGTTCTACGTGTACCAAAATTGGACTGATTTCGAAAACTACACTCATTTGCAAATCAATTTGGTTTTCACGGGAGACTCAACTGAATCTCTCGTTTATGATGTTCTTCAACTGAATGTGCTGAAAACTCATAAACGAGAGATTCACTTGAGTGTCCCGTGAAAACCAAATTGATTTGCAAATGAGTGTATTTGTAGAAAACACTGCACTTTGGCCACAACGCGGTATTTTACATCATTTCTGAGAAACATGCATTTTACCCTTTGAATGCAAAATAATACTATAGGTGTGAAGCAACTGGAGCACTATGAATGGAAGAAGGATGTATGTCTATGCAAATCTAAAGGTAATCCCTGGGGATACTCCCCACCCGTTGAATTCAGATATGACAAACCGCCCCTCAAAATGCCCACTGCGCAACCACGATTCACATTTGCGGCAAAGAATAACTGCAGAGAAAATGTATGTGACCCCTTACACATCGAAAATGCTGGTTTCAACAATTTGTTGCGGCTGTCCATAGCAAACCATTTACTTTCAAGTTCCACTGCTACCCAAGTTCTCCTGTTTCTCTTTCCTTAGACAGTACATTTGGTTTCAAGTTCCATTTACGTGTTGATTAAAGACGCAGTCCTATTGCCCGGGTAAAAAGGCCTTGTTCAAACACTTGCTAACGATGAAGAGAAAAGAAAATGTTCAGTTTCATCTTGACCTGTTCTTTATTATTATTTCTAGGATACTGTGGGCGGTCTGCAGAAATACCCGTTCCGCATTTATAACATTTGTTCCGATTCGGACTAATTCAATTTTTGGTCGCACACTGGCGTGACAACAAATTTAGGATTACGTGCATCAAACAGTATGATACAGCTCGCATTTCAGATGTCCGGGATTTAAATTCCGTAACGGTGATGGACATGCATTACTGATAAACTCTTACAAGTAGGAAACTCAAATTTCGCTATTGCCCTCTTTGGTTTGGACAAACCGGAATAGTTGCTTCAGGACACGAGAAGGACTGGGAGTCCTGGATTGGAGAGGCCATTTGATTGGGATCGGTGTGAAGACATACACTGATGTTGGCAATCACCTCAATCTCATTTGACAGATTTTCTTCCTGTGCCAGTGCAATTACTCCAGTTAGTCCACACCAAAAAAAGAGATTACCAGGCTAGAGTATCGCTCCCCATTAGAGCTCATCAGCCGTGGATATCCTGGGCTTTTGAGGGGGAAACGAATATCTGAAGTCTGGCATGTTGAGCTAGCCTGATAGTACCACTCCACTTGAGCACTCTGAATGCATCTGAGTCCTCGCATACGAACAGATGGACTTATTCACTAGCTTCGGAGAGGCGTCGGAGTTTACCACAAGTCCTAAAAGTTTCACAACCAACAATAACTGGTAAAAATACCTCGCAATTTGAAAGTTCTAACAGTATTACCGGTTTTATTTGGGACCTACTGAAAGTCATCCCACTTAATTTAGTGGTTTGTTCTAGTCAAAGTCTACTGAGGGATTTGACTCCATCTACCCCTGCATAGTGGGCTAACTTGTCGCCAATGAAGTACATATCACTTTGGCTACCCTCAGTGGAACCTTGAAAAAGGTGCCTAAAACTAGAACCCTGAGACAAAGTATACATGACCAGCTAAAAGGTGGGGGTTAACTCAGGATAAGACCAAAGTCCCGTTACTATAATGGTTTCCTGTCGAAGTTTTGAGAAAGCTTGGAAGTTGAACGTGTAACGAGAGAAGGTAATTAATTTTCGTACACAACTCCATAAAAAGTTGAGTCCTTAGTTGGTGCCTAACCATTCCCAGTGTGGTAACATCTGTGTGGAACTGCTCCTCATTCGCACGCACAAACCTAATTTTTATTCATTTTTACTCATTTTACTCAAGCTGATCGGCATGCAATCGCGAACAAATGAGCAAAAGCAAGGTAGCTCCATTAGTGAATTACCAGATGCTCGGCACGGTTGTTCCACTACTGGTGATCAGCATCAGATCATCACTTTACCGGTCCCCGATGAGTGTGCAGGTGTTGGCGTCATCATAGAACGGTGGTGACATTCGACATTTCAAAGGTGCTTATGGTTATTCCCTGGGTTTAAGCTGCTTGATGGAGCAGCTTGCTCCCGTCTTCTTGTGTGGCAACCTCCTTCATCCTGTTTTGCATCAGCGTCAACCGAGGGTAGGCAGTAACATTTCAGAATGTACAGATCGATCAACTTAGTACCAAGTATGCACGGGTGATTCACTCAACGCTGACCTACAAATCAGCTTTCGGCAACAGCCAATCAGGCCAGTGATAGTACAAGATGTCGTTTTGACCTTCGACCCTTAACTCATCATCACCATCATTGACAGCAACATCAGCTGAGAACACCGGCGCTTCACTGTCGTAAAATCATGCTATTTCATGTTTGCAAGTGGGCTTGGATACTGCCAGAGCACCCAAACTTAGGATAGAGGACGATTACTGTCCTCAGCGAAAACCTCTGACCCAAAGGTCTAGCTGCAAAGCAGCGATTTTACCGTGAGATTGTCCGAATGGCCTACATTTTTGAGAAGCAGGTCATCATGCCTGTTCCAGCCCCAAACCTGGAGGACCAGGAGACTCTGTTAGTCAAACCATTGACCATACTGGTACGACAGGCTCTATGAGTGTCATACGTAAGCTTTCTAGTGTGGTACTTGCTGTCCGTTTTATAGTTTTGAAGTCAAATGGTCGATAGTTTATGCCCTCCGGCGGCATAAAATGATTGTTTCTAAAATCTTCCTTGACTGGCACGAGTACTTACCAGGTTGCCTCTGTTCCCAAACACTTTACCGGAACTTTTATAGCGTTGAAATGGTGGCGTAAACGAGAATTTGTTAGCAGCTAAAAGTCACTAAACTTGACACATCAATTTGTTTAGAAAGTTTACCACACAAGCCCGAAAACAGTCTACCAAATAAAGTATACTTTTCATTTCAGCTTCTTGCCGACGAAAAGCTCTTGGGGGACAAGCCAAGTCAGGGAATGGCCCCGCTAAACACGGCCTGAGTAATTTACCCATCCCAGTGACATAGCTGTTGTTCAGCTTGGTAGACACCTTACTCCCAATTGCTTTTTCCAGGAGTAACAAACTTTTAAGCTATTGCCATTTCTTTCCACAGAATACCGAGTCACTCTTCTCTCATTGTGTCGCAAAGGTAAAGTGTGAGATGTTTGTACTGGTGCATTGTTCACAGCATTGCTTCCATTTCTTCACTGACGACAAAGTACCGTTCCCAAAAATCACTAACAATGGAGGCGATCATTAACTCCAACGCAAACCAAAATGTCTGAATTCAGAAGAGACAATGGTTGAAGGGGACGTAAACTGTGAGCCTAACAACTGTTTGGTAAAAACAAGCGCATTCTTTGCACTGCTCCGCGTATCGGATTGGTAATGTTCACAATAACCACGTCCTAAGTAGAGCTTGATTTTAGATGTATTCTTTCACAAATCATATGGTTCGTGGTTTTGCTGAGAAGATGACATCATTGCCCGTAGAACTCTCTGGACACTCAGAATGTTCGAGAAATTTTACATCTTATTGAGACTCTGAAATTCCTCCTTGAAAACAGTCCAATTTGGGTTCAAGTAGAATATAAGGTTGACGAAAACTCGGGGACTGCGCCTGCCTGATGAGCCCCAAAAAGGGCGAAACCGGTCGTGGGCTGTCGAGGAGTTTTCAGCAACCTTATGAGTAGTACATTGCGTAAAATTGCATGCATCGCGATATCTCGAATATCGTACCAACTAAAAAATGAGGCGGTCTGGTGCAGCACATTCACTTGCCTAGAAACATCATAAGCGAGAGATTCAGCTGGGTTCCAGGTGAGTCCCTCGCAAAACCAAATTGATTTGCAAATGAGTGTATTTCTTCAAATGAGTAAATATCTTATGAGAGACGGCAGTTTTTACCGAAGCCCCGAAATCACTGCTGGTGTTTCTTATAAAGATCTATCTACTATGAGAAACATTTTTAAAAATAAGCGAGTGTATGAACGTTATAAAAAAGTGTGGTCGGATAGTGAATAGAGTCAAGTTAATATACTGCTGCGGACTTAGATGATAACAATGAGGCGTTTGATGTTGAAATGCAAGCAATTATCCAAAGTCGTTGGAGGAAATGGATTTTAGAACGTCAGATTACCTACCTGCTACCAAAACAGTACTTCCCACGACAAGAATACAGTTATTTTAGCGCAGAACACTTTTTCGCGCCCCACACGGATGGAAACCACCACTTGTTCAAAAACTAAGCCATTGAAGTTGGAGAATTATGATAGGTATTCTGGCTGCTTTTTGACCTGTATTAACAAGTCCAGATTCGGACAAAATAACTTCAGTTCACTGGTGCACAGTCCTATAAAGTAATTTGACTGTTCGGGTTCTGATCTGATCATCCATTTAGTACGTCATAGTTCTATGAGTGTGACGCATGTCCACTACGGATTGGGGACACTATACTAAAAAAATGGCACCAAAAAGCAATGTATTATTTCTGGAAATAGCCATGTCCTCCAAAATACTTGCAGATGAAACACAACCAGGTATTTCTCTACCGTATATTATATGTATTTTGACGTGACCCGTCACAGCACCAAACAAACAAGCAAAGAGGAAAAATGCTCATTTCGTGCTTTTCCGGTTGACGTGATATTGCCAATGGAACGAAAAACCGTTTCGGCTTACGTACATTTGTATCTCATTTGCGAGTAGCAGTACCCTCGGCAAACTTCAAAGTCTGCGGCAGGGGATGTTGACTTTAGTCGGTAGATCGGTATGATGACTGCTCGTATTCATATGGAGTGGCAGATGAAGTAATCCTAATAGTTTTGATGTTTTATCAGTACTCAGGTTTGTCCTGCTGTCTTTTGATCAGCTCGCGAAGCCGAACATGCGCCCATACGTGAATCGGCAGACGATGTTGAAGTTGGCTGACAGCGGTGGTGAGTCCTCAACACGTGGGAGTCGAACGAGTTTGTTCTGTAAAGGGATACTAGTCCAGCTAAGTAATTTCTTCACCTTGCAGCTATGAGCCGATGTAGGGTCTCGCTGACATTTTGAACCGTAGATTGCTGGTAGTATCACGTTTTTGGAGTGCTGACGCAGTACATCTGTCTCCGAACGTCCAGTTCATGACCCACTAAAGTCGCCTGTACCGCTAAGATTACTGAATTTTACCAGATCGCAGCCTGATTAGGAGTGAGCATCACCTTGATCCAACAGCTGCATTTAATATCTTGCTCAGAAAAAAGCAAACTTTTGAACTTTTCTGAGGTCACTGCCATTCGCAAATGGAAGCCAGGTGTGTATAAGCAGAAACGGCCTTTTATTTCGTTGACACTACACGTTATCAGCCTGAAGAGGAAATAGTTGACGCTTGTTTCTTGTTTAAGTCTGCAGTACTGCCTAATGAGAAATAAAGAACTGTCTTGCAAAACTGAGGTGATCTTCTCCCTTTTTCAACTAGTATTTCCATTCTTTCGCCAAAATACCGATTTATTTGTTTGTTTATCTATTCATTGAAAAATTTATCTGTTTATCTTCCAACAAGCCTGAGATAATACTGCCTCAATTGGGTGATAAATCTTCGAGTACTTAGAAAAGTGTCCTGTATTTTTCGTTCCCCTAGTGACAGAAACGAATGGCTATTCTGAAGCCTAATCTTGTTCAAAATTCAAATATTTAAAGAATTCAATATAGTCTAAGTAACCTTTTTAGCTTTTTGGAAAGTCCACGGACAACCGTAAATTTTCTATAGTCAGGCCATTTTGACAAGCTTATACGACGTGTTTACAAAAGTTTCTGGATGAAACGAGGTGAATTCTGGAGTTTTTCGATAAACACTGGCATAAATCTGGATATGTTTGCATATATTGGGAGTCATATGTTTTTACTGGATGTACGTTTAACTTTTTCGGGTAAGTAGTATCAATTGCCCTGACATGGAGCTTCATTTTTTTGTCCGGCCAGGAATAAAAAACATTGGTCGACACAAAACAATGCAACAAACCGTGACAAAAAAACAGTCCAAACTATATGTCATCAACAAAATTTCTTGACGGCGTAAGGCGCATGGATCGGCTTTTGGTTTGATCTCATGGCTAAGTACTCTTCATACGTATTTGCTCACCTGAAAAAGTACTATTTCTATACTCTGAGAAAATTATTCATACATAGTAACAGTTTTGAAGTAATATACAAGTATATACATATATTTATACATATGATAACAGTCAAGTAGGAAGTCAATTAATTTTTTGCAGCTAGCTCGGACTTTTTCTAATTATTTCCATCATTTTCAAATCTGATTCTACTTGTTATCCTCCGAACAAGTAAAACATCAGTACAATGGAATTTTTTCACTTTCTGCTAGTGACCAGACCACCGGAAAAGGGATAAATGGCATAGATTTTGTTGGAAAAAACCATCTCCCCGTTTTATAACCTCGCTCACCTGGCAACACAATTTGAACAACGCAACCAGGATAGATATCCTCCTTTGTGTTGACCGGTTTCAAAGTCCCACCCTCTCCCTCGTCGCTGGTAAAAAGCAGCAGATGGTGTTGTAGTCGAATTGGTTTTTTGGAATGAATTCGCACCTGCAAAACGCTAGCTCCGCTGGATAAACCTGAGACCTACCAGTTTTTGGACAAGTTCAGCAGCCGCATCCAGGATATCGTCCAAAAAGAATTCTTTCTCCACGTAAGCACATGCTTGGTAGGCGTCGAAACGTAGGAACAAACTGAATCCCATTTTCCACGTGGGTTGCAATAGACCATTAGATGGTACGAAATGAATAGTTTCCACTCTGCAAAATGTGACTTTCCATACGTTATTCTGTAGGTGTCAGTTATGGGCTGAAGTGGAAAACAACATGCCATCAAATGTTCAATGAAACCTTGTCTCTTTGTGCCTAGAGACGGTACATGTCAAAAACTTTCTACAGTTACCTCACAGAAGACAGGATTGGACAATCACCGTGGAAAAATGACACGGTAGAAAAAAAAACAATTCGGTTCCTTGCCTGTTCAACCTCCTGTTTAGGACGCCCCCGCTTCATTCACTACATCACACCAGTGGAGACCGAACCACTGGACGTATTTATCACACAAAGAGTAGACCATTGCAGACCATTAAGGTTTCACTCGCTTGTAGTTTGTTTCTTGCAGTTTTAATAATGTTTCCTTGCCAACAATGCGCTAACAATGCAGGTTTTTAAGTAAATATCCAAAAAACCCATACTGTTTTGTGGGTGTAAACGATGAGTCCTTTAGAACTGTATAACTGAATGAGTTTTGACATGTACGGCAGCGCAAATTTAGCTGGATTTCCGTGCGTAATATAATACGGCAACAACGGCTTTTTGGTACTATGGACTGAACACAAAACAACTGTGGGGGAAACTGCAGCTTAAACTTCTAGAGAAGAAGCGGAGATCTGAATGCAGATAATCTGTAAGCATTATTCGTGCTGCTTGCTGCTGATTGGCTGTCGTCCTGTAACGTAAGTCCAACAGGTAACACCCAACA
>SJOL01000605.1:14823-37735 GCA_004794785.1 Opisthorchis felineus | reverse complement strand
TTGCGACAGACTTATTCATCGACGCCTTGGATCTACTTCAAGGTAAAAAGGTTGAAAGCAACACCGCAGCCCAGTGTCTGCCAGTTCTCAGTGGTCCGAAAATTGTTACCCGTCAAATTGTATGCGGATTCCAGTCACCACCACCATGGCGAGGAAGGATCATTGGATGCTCAAAAACGGCTCCCCTTCTAAACAGCCCACTTAAGACAGATGATAATGGAGTCATACTCACCTTGAGCAGCCTGCTTTCAAATGGAAAATCGTTTATGCCAAGCGGATAGGTACTTAGTAGTGTAGTAGTATTAGGAGTATACAATCATAAAAATATTGCTTATTTGCTAACATCTGAAAAATTCACCCAACCATATTAATCGTTTTCATCCCACATTTCTCGGTACGATATGGTGAAACCTGAAAAAAGACCACTGGGACAATGTGCTCTTGGGCTTCATGGAGGGTGATCAGTTCTTGACAGAATCGGAGTTAGTGCTGTGTTTTCGCATGCGTTTTGTACCCTCAAGGTGCAAAGTGCTACTCTCGGATTTTCAGTATTCCTGTGTCTTTTTGAAATTTTGAGGTTGCTGCTTGGACACCTGCAGCATGAAATGCCTTTGCGCTGAAGGCAAATGAAGCCACCGTATGCATTGTCACGGCGCGAACAACCATCGCCAATTTTAGGTATCAGCGATGAATTTTACCAACCGGCACGAGCCATGTATACCAAGCACATGTAACTTCTGCAAAACTTAGCTCCTATGATCAGAAAACCTTGAAAGTCCCACAGATTTCAGCGTAACTAGGTTTAGCTGGCTATTTGAAGCACGCAACGTAATGGTACATAAGCAAGCAGTTGGTAATTAGTCAAAATCAATATAAAAGCAAATGAGACCTATCAAGTTGAGACACTTGGGTCACCTCCAATTTGGTTATGTTTGGTTCCATAGTATGTGTTGGCGGAACGGAATTGGATGTACGTCTGTTTGCACCTAGTCTGTAACCGCTGTTTATGGGCAGTAACAGTGTATGACATTTGTAAAATCGACTGACCCAGTGACAGGGGCCAGTCGCCAGCCGAATGTTGGCAGAGAGCAGGCGTCGAAGTGGTGGAGCGAGATGAAGGCGACTGCTGTTCAGCTTAGCAAAATGGGATCTTGGTACCTTCATGGTTGAGGTCCACTTGGTCGTTCTTGCACGTGACTCGGAACCCTACAATACATATCAAGTGACCGTGTTCAATGGCGAGTATGTAGTCAATTTCTGGATGGATATCCCAGCTCAATTCGTTTGTCATTGCATTTTTGGATCTTCCCGGGTGAAATTCGGAAATGATTTTGTGGCATACCTACCGATTAGATTCTAGTCCAACAATAAACGCAGATGCGTTATTTTTTAATGATCAGCAATGATGTGACCCTCCTGATCTTGCTCGTTTCCCCTAAAGACATAAGGCCGTCTAATCTAAGTCCACACACTTTAGTTCCACCCTTTTCTAGGGTGTTTTTTCTCATTGTTGTCTGAGGATTAGATACCAGCAATTTCTACCCGTATGTTACTTTTCATAACGATGATGACGATGAATAGGCTCAACGCTGATTCTCGCTCTGGACTCCTCAGGGGGGGGGTCAGAACTCTAAAAATCCGTCTTGGCAGGAGTGCTGCAGACATACCGTCGAAATCACAAGTTGTGCACCACATTATTCGCTAGAAAGGCTGAGCGTTTCAGAGTTCTGCTTGCACACTGTTGTTATTCATACTGAGTATTTGAAAGAACAGTTTATCCGAAAACTGGGCGATGTAGAAGCGCCGTCTCACTGAAACTTCGTAGGGGCTCCTATTTTGTGTATACCACAGCATCTATTCTGTTGTGATGGGCTCATGCTCTTGTCAGTACAAATTTTTGCTTCAGTGCTTTTGATAGTCATTTTATACACAGTTTGTGACTATCACCCAACTCTGGGTAGAGCACCAAAAAGCACTAAACCACCGTGTTATGCTTATTGCCTACCATTTTCATGGTCAAAAATGCCTCAGCTGATGTGCCATTTTGGTGCCTAACTGCCATGCCGCCCGGTGGAAGCGCGATGGCCGAGATACTGCCAGGTTACCTAAGCCCAGACAAGAGCAGTCAAGATGCCAGGGTTATGTTCGAACCACGGACCTTCCGGTAAGTAGGTTTTTGCCTTAAACGCTGAGCTATTTTGAGTCCTCTTTCTATGTATACACACCATAAAACTGAAAGAGACCTGGAATTGTAATCCGAACATTATGGAACCTGTCATATAACTACCTAATGACGGAACGGTCTGGAACCCATGGAGTTGCGAAACACTATTTTCAAGTACGTGATAATTTCTCATATGCCAAAAAGCTTACATACGATTAGTGGACAAGATCAGAACGCCACCTGCCTAGACAGTCGCAGTTCATGATGATTCCCACGATTTTGATCAGCTGACTGACTGGTGGACATAAGCGTGCCGTCACGTGCACTGTCACAAACCTTCATCATACATGAACGAGGAGTCCCGTGGCTAGGTATTAGGACGTTCAAAGCAGTAAACTAAAAACATGGCAGCCAAGAAAAAGATGCCGAAGGGGTCTCCGAATCACAATGTGGCTTCCTGTTAGCTCTTAGGATACATTGGAGTTTGACATCAATTTTCTCGTGATAACCAGAACCACTGTGACTTTCTTACTTGCCGATTCCTGTGGTTAAGAGTTCACTTCAGGACGATGGTGTCTGCAGTCGTTTGCGAACATCTTTCACCACTAAAAGTACTGAGGTACACTCAACTCTGAGGTTTTCTAGTGATCACTCTTCTAATCAGACACCTATTTCTAGCAGTTCTCCGTGACTTGACTGATCAGTTCCCAACTAGCTTTGCGCTTTGATTCAGTTGTCTTGCGTCCGATTGGCGGTTAGCCCGGCCTTCCGCTTTGGTGTAGTTCTCCCTCATAGTTATCGACTTCCTTGTATCTGATTTGTTCCGATTTGTTCCGTGTGTTTCTCCTCTGGTTATTTGTTCACTATCGAGTTTCACAGTTCCGGAGTTTTGCGTCTTAGGTTGCTGATAGCCTGGGTCAATTTTACTGTTTCAACAAACTGTTATAACAGACTGTCGGTACAAACTGAAATTATAGAAATCAGCAGAACTAAGTCCTGCCGAGTGGGAAGTAGACGAATAGGCGGTATGGAAATTCGTGTGCAAAATTAAAACAGAGTCACGAAAGGATATATGAGGAAGAATGTGATTGGCAACTCAACATTCGAGGTGACAGAAGCATAAGTAGAGCAACCAAGGTCCATCAACTTTCCTCAGTAGTGGGGCTAACCAGGTTTTCTACCCAGTCATGCAAAAATTGTACCACCACTCGAAAGAACAAGGACCACAGTTATCAGTTTTGATCTTACCGCTGCGCGCAACGATGCAGCTAGGCTGTACGATAGGGAAACGCACAGAAAGTTGGGTTGGTAGGAACGAAGAAAGCATATGTTGAGTGTGACCAAGTGTACCGAAATTTAAATGACAATTAAGCATCAAAGCCCAAGGACAATGATCGAGTATGGAGAGAAGTCTCAAATTCCACTCAGAGACTGAGTTTATCTGGTAAATATATATATATATATATATATATATATATATATATCGCAATTGCTTGGATGGTGGTCAGATGATAGATGATCAGTTCCCTAAGTCGAACAATTGGCTCGCAAACAGTTTGCCACTGGGCGAAGGGATATCGTTGGTGTGCGACTGGATGTGTAATTCTCCCACTTCCGCTTGCGTTTAGATTTAGTCCAAAAACAGTAACTGCACCGTAATTGGTTGATTGGAGACGATCTATTGTGTAATTCGATAAGTATTCCCAAGATGTGGGTTGCGTTCTGGTCTGAATATTTTGCATTTGGTTGACTCGTTGAGAACCTCCATTTCAGTAAGTTTATCCCCTTATTCCGACTGGTCCGTTTCGCCCTTTTTGAATGTTGCTTTCCAGCCACCCCTCCTGCCATTTGACTGGTCATTCAAACATCTGTTCTTAATAATATTTTTCCTTCATTTGATTGATGCACTTCTGTAATGTTGTGGCCCTCCATAAGGTAACGTCTGCTTGGCACAATCTCCATTTGTGGTTCTGACTTACTAGCTGTGCATTCCCCTGGTTGTGATTTTACCCACAGTTTTGGTTCACTTAGTGGCCTGCATTGGAGTTTTCTCTGAATTCGTGTGCAGTTTTGCGCTTGGGTGCTCCGAAATTTTTTTCCTGAGAAGTTTTAAACATTGGGTCGAATTCAATGTGTCTGTTGAGGCCTTTCTCAGTTAAATACGGCATCTCCGTAGATTCACGTCTTTTTGTATTGCTTGGTCTAGTATATGGACACGTTTTACGTTGAATGTGGTTTTTCCTCATCTTCGTGTACGGATACTCATGTGTTTTCCCCAGAGAGAGGACACTGATGTTCAGTCGCTTTGGAATATAAGAATATCACTGGTTCCGAACCACAAAAACATTTTCAATCTGCAGTGGCAACTTTTTTCCAATTTTATCCCTATATTCACAGCTATATTTGACCCACTAACATAATTTAACAAGCATTGATTGATGGACCAGCTAAATGGAGTATTAATTGCCTGGGAATTTGCCGCCAAATGAACAACTAATCAGTATGACCAGTTTCAGACTAGACATTGAACAAACCATTAAAATTCCGTGTCCAAATGCCACATCATTTTTCTATAAAAAAGGAAATATTCCAGCTATTGACCTGTCACAGTCTGCGGTGATGGGAACTGGAAGACCTCGAAAGTTAAAAACGTTGGGAAGTCACAAATGGCACGCATTTCCCATTGTTGCTATTAATTAGTTCGAATGCCCAGGTAGAAATTCGGTTGACAACTTTAAACTTCACTCCAAAATGTGCTACCACAGACAGTAATGTTCTCAGACAAGTTTGTCGTGATTTATCAATCCTCTGCATGGATTTGACCGTTCAAAAGAGGTTCCAAAGCCGCTTTATTTATTTTGGTCTGTGTTAATCAAGGGGATTGAATTTCGTTTTGCCATGTCAAAAAAGAAACAAGAAATTCAAATTTACAGCAAATGAGACAACCCAAGCGGAACCTGCATGGTTTTGCTTTGGATATTACAGTTTTAAAGCGAACAGGTTTATCTTGATTAAAATACTACCGTATCCAAGGAGTAGCTAGCCTAAACAGTCAACGTCCAATCCTTGGTTGTTGGCCTGTTCATCAAGCCTGGCAATTGGATTGCAAACATTTCCTCACCAATCGAGTTGACGTCGTCAGTGCGGAGTTGAGCGACCCACTCAACTCGATTGGTGATGGAAAGTTGGGTATCCAAATGCCTAGCTCGGCGTAGAAGCCAACAACCAAGTAACACACCCAATCTGCCTACGTTCTGCAACATCGTCAACTTCCCATTACTTTGTAAAGAACCCTTAGCCTATCAAACGATTTTTCATCTGTATTCAGGTGGTGTGTTTTTGCTGCTTTCGTTTAACCTAGTTTTTCTTAGGCATCTAACGTATTTCAATTGAGCAAAATCCCTCTTGATTTTCCTACTTCAACAGACCAAAAAAAGGAATTTTCCATTGCTGAGCCATTCGGATCTAACGTAGTGGCGATTTAATGATGTATCCAACCCTAATCTCTTCCAAAGTGTAAAGTGGATCATCCACTGGCTCTGCGCCCCTCCTATGAGCATTTGATTACCGGTTAGTTTTTACTTATAGGAACCAAATTCCACAGTTGATTGGTATGAGTCAACATGGTCCAAGGTCATGAAAAAAAAGGCGCGTATCAGACTTCTGGTACAGATATCCCTCTCAGGATTAACCTGCTGTACGAGAAAAGTGCTTTCTTTGGATCATGACACTCCGCTACAAACTCAGTCAATCAGAGATGACCGAATCCATGAACAACTCTTAGTAAGAAATTTTCTACTTAAATGGCCAACTCAAATGAAACTGACTGTTATGTGGAAGGAACATATTGTAAGGAAACCCTTGGAGCAGGTAGCACATGGGCCGGAAGATGAGAGTCGGAGAGGTTAAGATCGAAGAACAATCGGCAAGATGACGAAGCGATACTCTAGAAAATAGCCTCAACCCTCCAAATGGCCATTCATAATCGAAGAACCTAATGTGTGCAAGGACAGACATAACCTTGATCGTCACAATTATGGACAGCGGTACACCAGCGACAGATAATGGGGCTGATCTGTCACACAACCAAAAAGAAATAAGTCCTTCTAAGAGTGAAAGCAAGGATGAGAACTTGGGACCAGTGGCACAAACCACAGGTTGCTCGCTCAGGAGGAGAGTAATAAACTCAACTGAGAACCGTGTTGGGATAAGACACCACCAGCTATACTGCTCTGCAACCATTCGTAAACGTCATTCAGGCAAAAGCCCAGCGAATAACAGCTGGCAAACTTTAACTAGATATTCCTACTGGAACGTGGCAGCTTACTCGCCAGTGTACGTGATCACACGTTATATCCCTTACGGTTTCGAAGCACGTGAATCTTGGTCAAGAATTCTCCAAGGCCCTACAGCGCTGAACTAAGCACTCGCTGCTTTCGCCTTTCGTTGTCACCCTCTGACCTCTCACTCGAGAATAAAAATATGGGGTGAAAAATACGGCTTTCTTCAGCTAGCCGATGGTTGAACGTAAAATGTGTACGTGTTTCAGGCATGCTAACTCGGTATGCACAATAGCAGTCATGTGACTGATGATGAAACGCTTGCGACCAGGTTACCTGGCCCAGCAAATAGATGAGCCTCCAAACAATTCAAGTGGATCAAACGAAACTGACGTCTTTACAGTGGTAGGAATATAGCAATTGTTTTTTGTCATAGATTCCAAAATCCCATTAACTCTGGGCAACCATAAACCACTACGTTCCGTATAATAACGGCACTCTATGAGGGATTCTAGGCAAAAACTGAGAAAGAAACTGCATTGTTAACCCATCCAAGGCGGGTAGTCAATTTCGGTAGGCTGTTTTTGGTTGGAAAACGTTGCACAACATGAGCGCAGTGTGGAACTCAAAGAGATCAAGAAGAAAACGCATTCGAGCGCCGAATATGTGGGAGAACAGGGGAAGTCGAACTAAAAAAAACATATGATTACCTCCCGACCGAACAACATATTACATTATGTCAGTCCCTTTGCGCTCGACGCAACCACTGACGCACTGCTTCATTGCATTCCCCAACAAAGCACTGAAGATTCCACCCCGACTGGTGATGAAACGTTTGTAGTTACACTACCTCGCTCAGTGAGCAAACTGACAATCAGGTGCGCCAACTGAGCCACCAACATTCTCTAAGATAACATATCGAATCCGGTCTGTTGCAGAATAAATAACCCCGTCGGGATAGTAGGATAGCAGAGAAAAAATATATGATGGGAATACAGTTTGAGTAAAAGCATGTCTAGGTATTGAAAAACTAGAAATTCTACTTTGTCAACCTGCCGCCTCTGGTGAAGATTTAGATGGACGGCGTTCACTTCATTTGTAGAATCTGGAGATGCTGTATAATTGATCATCAAAAAGAACTACTGAGTTCTAATCACCGATTTTGCGTTGTTCGTGATATTGGAATAGAAAAGAAACGTGCTCTTAACACTATCGAGGCTTATGTTTCTGCTTTCCTTGGTTTATAAGTAGTGGGGAGATTTTGTCCCGAAATTAAGGCTGTGCTGTGCCAAAAATCGAAAATCACGGTGCAACTGTAGAGAATCTCCAAAGACCTTCATCTCACAGATAGCTGGTGCTAATTAGGCCCGTGATTTTTTGGTTAGTAGTTCAGCCTTTTACCGTGCGGCTATGAATGACTAGTAAAACTTTGATTAACTCCAACCTAGACGGCATGTAGCGGCATCTTTGTTTGACCAGATAGCTCACGCACTTTAATGTCACCTTCACTAGCCCCTCGAATAAGAACTTCTCAGGTGGAATGTTCATACGGCTCATGGAAGGTTGTCTTTTCTGAAAAACACATCAACGACTGATCACATGAGTGAAGGCACCTTTGCCTGTCTGAATCAATCAGATTGCCGATTAGCCGCTGATATTTTAACTGCGTAGTATTCAGCTTCTAATCGGGAAATCGCGGCTTCAGGTCGCTCTGTAGGTTAGTAGAGTACACAAATCTGCTTATCGCCAACGTGAACAAAAACAGGGTTTTCAGCCCTTCTGTTTCACTTCCATGGAAACTGAGCTCCATGGCGAGATATAAAAAGTATAAGACATTCCGGTCCTCGGTTTTCAGGGCTACTGAGGACGGCTTGGGAGATGAGCTCCCGTAGACAATAGGTTGACACCACAATTACACGTTCATATCACGTGACCTGAACAAGTTCTCAGAGCGAACTTTACTAGCATTAGTCCTCGTTATTTCAATTTCAGCTTGATCCCACTTTTGATTTCCCAAATAGAAACTAATTACTTGACGTCCATCAATTCAAAATAAACCTCCGGTGATGTTGTCCTTCGACCAACTATTCTTCAGGTGACCGCTGTTCGTTTTGAACATCTCACCTATTGAGCAATTTGTCTTTCTCAAATAAATTATGGGAATTTGATCTAATTATTTATCATTAAAATGTTGTGGCTAGTATAGAGTGAACTATCCCTTCTTAGCTGTCCGTAAAGTTCAAGTCTGCCACTCACTGTCACGCAATGCAAATTTCATAACCTCGCTTCACTACTAATTGTTTCTTCCAGGAAACAACTTAGACTCTGACTGTTAGTCGTCGCAAACCAACAGTTTCAGGTTAGAAGTTCCTAGCCTTTATTTGATTCGCGAGACGAAACACTTTTAACTGCGTTTTCGCGCCAGTGAACGCTAGGGAATTGAACACACACGGGTCAGGTTGCGGCAGGGGTGAGCTGAGAAGCCTGGACAGAGTATTCTACCGCGTTTGTCTGTGCGTGAGAATTTTAATTCCCAAATTATCTCTCCAAGTTACTTTCCGTGTAAACCTTCCAAGACATCTTGAGCAAATCGACCCGACGCTTAGTTGCTATAGCAGTCGGTCGGACAAAAATCTAATTATCCGAATGAATGCATCTTATGGCTGGTAAAGGAGAAACTTGGATATATGCGCTAAGAAACCAAAAAGGCAAAAACAATGGCCGTTATTTACACTTGCCCTTTGGGAAACAAGAAGAAAATGTCCGACCCGATTTTGTCTGTCCACAATCTGTTAATATTTAACTTGGGTGGAGCGTCACTTGAGAACAAAGACTTCATGGGGGTGAGAATAAGCGAAAAATTTCGGCAAAAATTCAGATTAAATCAGCACGAGTAATGGATTTGATAAAAATGTGGAATAAGTTGCCGAAATGGGATTGATTGTATCAAATGACATTGTACGCTTTTATCAACCTAGCACATTAAATATTCAGTGGAACTCGTAAAAATAAAAACCAGTCATTTTTAACTAAAATCTTTTGTCCACGTTTGTGGATAAGTGCATGGGCCCTCGTGGTTGCGCCAGAAATGACCAATCAGAATGGCAGGAATATTCAGTTCTGTGAAATACTTATTAATTTATATCTGAAGTTAAACGACGTGCAGAAAACAATACAAAACCAAAGGCAGTGGTGGGCAGTGATTGGGGCCTTATGATCATGTGATGCCTCGAAAACTCATGTTAGTACATATTAGTACAACATTCAGTAGGCGTTTAGGAACGTTCAGAAAAGCTTACCTGCAATCCATTTTCAGTTGCGTTAACGGCCAAATGTCTCGTTTTCATCAAAAGGTTAGTCAAATGAGGGAACAGAGTAAAGTCAGTCACTCATTGGGGTTGAGCTCTGTGGGAAGAGGCGCTAAGACAAGAGAATATCATCAAGCTTTCGTTGAAATCAGCCCGTATCATCAGTCTAAGACTTACTACAACTGTGACATGGTTAGACAAAACTTCCGAGGATCACTGTTTGTTTTTCGAAAACTCTGAAAGTCTGAAGGACAAGCAGACTGATATATCAAGGTTTCCAATGGAGTTCAGCCGAATATCTACATGCATTTGGGCAAAGGCTGAACGTTCGGCAGTTCCTAAAGTCATCTATGACAAGTTTGTGAACAACAAGTGAACAACAAAATCGCTGCTCTCTTTCGATAATTTGCTTCCTTGCATTTTCAGCTGTGTATTTCAAGATTCTTAAGGCATAATAGTCTTTTTTTCGAAAAATGGACACTGGGAGTGAAATAGCTTCTAGGTTTATCTTAAAATTTGGTTTTTCTTCCAGAGGCTCCTACTTAAATGAAATCTACGGTGGGGTTCTAACGTGTTCTTTCTTGAGAGGAACAGTGTTTGGTGAGCTGGAGCGTTTTCATGTTACCAAGCTGACACTTTCGGTATCTCGTCTTCCGGCTTCTATATACACATTGGTAAACGGAAAACCAAGTAGTTCGACCTTGTTCAGGTTGATCGGGTGACAGGACAGGACCAATCGAGGCCTGTTCCATACTTAACCATGACGTCACAACCCTCCATCTTATCTTTGGCCGTATGTCCTGTTTGATTTCATCATTGCTTAGCTGGGTGTTGAAATGTTCAGTGGTTGAAATTTACCTATGTATATGCTGTGCGATTTCGTACCGATATCGGTTATCGAAATTTCAGCGGTCAGCCCAAAAAAAATTAGGCCGGCTAATTAAACAGCAGGTTATTTAATATGGACGACATTGATTAATGGTTAGCGAATGTAATACAGAACTGAAGTGCCTGATTAGACAGAGGACCGTTCGACTGAATTTTGGGTCCCAGTTTTTATAGCCTGAGAAAGAGATCGAAAAAATGATTCTTTCGTTCAAAAAAATGGTCGTTCTAAGCCCATCTGCGGGGTTGTCTCACTCGTCCTCTGTTTCTAAATCTCACCACTTATCTACGTAAATTAGTCCTCCAACCAGGGATCCATACCTCCCAGATCGTCGAAATTTGTCCTCTGCAACGTCTTAAAAGTCAACCACTTCTGTTGCTCCTAAGCAAATTCTCACATTATCCGGCAGGCACAAATCCTCCGCCTTCGACTAAACAAATGTTTACTTCCGACAACGTCCTAGCGAAGGAACAGGCAAGTCCATGAACAGGTTGCACACCGAAATCGAAGAAAGTTCGTCGTTTTTAAGATCCTTGAACTCAAACTAAACACCTCTGCTTTTTGGAACCTAATTCCTCGTGATTTTCTATTCCGCTAACCACCGTTGTTTTGAGTTTGAAATCCTCAGATCAGTAGGAAATCCATCGTTCGCAATTTTCCGGTTTACGAAAGTTCTCTCTAAATAATTCGTGGCAGGGTCCTTCCAAAACAAAGCTTGGCGTTTGCTTTTCTCCCCAGGTTCCATCCTGAATCTTCGTTGCTATTGTACAACACCAGGCCACAGTCTTCAGAGTTGTATTAGACCGGAGTTTAGCACGTGTTTTCTGTCTTTAAATACGACAGATAGCACGAACATTTCAGTAGCTTCTAGGTTATCAAGTAGTCGTGCATTTAAATAGCTGCAAGTTGACCATCATTACTGAAAAAGAGCATTAGTAGGCAGCTTCCACAACCATCGGTTAAACACCTTCAGCCTCTCTCTTTGTGGGTTTTGTGCAGAAAGCTGAGCGAAGTTATCGACCACGTAGCCATTTTAATAGCGGACGAACGGGTGGTGCTCGCATTGTTACGAATACAAATCTGTCAGACTCAGCGACCTTTCAGCAACCGACGGCGTGCTAAATTTTAAAACCTCATTTCTGTGGCATCTATGGAAAGTTAGTCAATAGTTTCGTGAAAAAATTGCCGCTTATTATGAAGAGTGTACCGGTGTAAGGAGGGAAGCCCTTCGCTGTGGAGTCGTTTGTTAGGAAACGCCAACTAAACGGTTACAGACTATTGGACAGGAAGGTTAAACTCTCATTTGCATGTTGTTTTTAAAAACGGAACATCCATCTTCTTCTCGAACGCGCCTTCTTGAACTCTCCTGGATATTCATTGACTATCGCACAATTGCAAGCAAAAACTGTGAAGTAGTTCCACAAATTCCGTAATAAATCCCACCTTCCATTAGATCAAGGTGAAGTTATGAGAACACACATACTACTCGCATGCGTCATCAGTAGTACCCACCGTTACACCGGTAGAAGACTACAATCTGTGTGAGCATCTGGACTAACCAAATATCTCATTTCGACACTGATTTTGGGAGCTATTTTGGGGTTCTAAGGAGAGGTTGATGTTTGAATACTTAGATGGAATCTACAGTGCCAAATTGTTCCGAAACATGAGGTTGTGCGCTCAACAAATGTTCAGCAGCTATGGAATTTTTCATTTAGATACCCGTTGAAATATTCAAGTAGAATTGTTCTGTGTTCATTTCATTGTGTTGTTATACGAATGCCGAATTTTCCGAAAAACTCTTACCAGATTCAACTATGACAAAACAAGAATTAGTTGGACGTCTACGTATTAGAAACTGTTAGGCTCAGTTTCATCATCTTCATCATCATCATCGACAGCATGACATCAGTGTTCAACACCGATGCTTTGCAGCCGTATAGGCTCAGTTTGCCAGATATGACTTGAGCAAGGCATTAGAGTGAGATCAACGGAATCCTGAAGCCTCCCTTCCTAGCAGCCCTTAGTTGATGCTTGGCGATTTTCGCTACATTGTATGTCCCCATCATCTATTCCAGATTTTGAAATTGTGAGCACAGCGTTAGCACAATAAGGCTTTGTGACAACAAATTTCGAAGACGAAACACTGTGTGGACTCTACTTACGCCTCAAACTCACCCAGCTATTCCCAAGCCACTGTTGTCGGGCCGTCACACCAGAGGCTAGTTCCTTGACTGATCATCAGCCAAACCGAAATGAGATTTCTAAGCTGTCTTTTGTACTAATGTACATCAAAACGCCATAACTAATCTAAATGGTTTTTCCCAATGAGGCCTGTTCTGATCAGCTTTGTGGGCATATACACCAGTCTGCTACTGGATACCCAAACTGAATGACCTTTTTGAGTTAATTTGGATGTCCACGCAGTGGTGGAGTTAGTCGTTGCCCAAACATGTGTTGAGGCGAGGAACACCAACTGTTCCAGCACGGTTAATCGACACTTAAGAAGAGGGTTTCAAAAAGGGGTACACGCAAAGAAGTCTAACAAACTTTGTTAACGGAAGCAAGCTGTTCGTCAATATAGGGTTATTAAATAGCTGTTGATGAATGAATCTGATACCCAAAATGTGCCACCTAGAAAGAATGTAATCACACCTTCAAAAAAAGACCTTTCACACACGATTTCGACTTGTTATTAAGAGTAACACGAATGTAACGTATTCTAGAAGTGTGCCGTTCCATAATCCCCAAAACACAAACTTCACTACCTGATTACTCAAAAATCAAAACAAACAAACAAACTGATCTTGCCAAACTTATTTTAGTCTGTTAGATTTGGAGCAGTCAGTAGTATGACTTTCCAAAAAAGGTTTTGGGTCTTTCAAAGTAAACGCAAACCAGCCAGAAATTGATGCGATGAACAAGGGACAATCAGGGACAGTCAACTTTGCTCAAACACACTTAATACAAGGGTCATAAAAATCTTTTCATTAGAATTTAACCGTGGACCATTTTTGTCTATATATTTGAGTGAAATGTGCACTTCAAAATACTGTCTGGTGACATGAAACCGAAACGCAAATTTTCGAATGCTGGGTAAAAATCACGTTCTTTTCAGAATCGGGATCTGTGAATCAGTCGCCAGGTGGTATCGATTTGAATTAATCAACTTAGACCAATAAAAAAATCTCAAACATACGGCTCTAACAAAACTTCATTTCTCAACCTTTCTCTGGAGACTCAAAATCATAAATAAGGCGAAGCGTTACCACGATTACATCTGAGGACGGCTTCCACACTTTTCCGCTGAAGTTTGCAGCTTGTGGACCAAAGTCAGGGTTTCGGTAAATACCATGTATATTCAGATAGAAAGTAACAAGAAATCAGATGAGCGATCTTTTGAAAATTTACGCCCGTCATTCAATGTACTTAGTATCCTGGCGATAGTTCAGTCCTAATGTTTCTTAAAGTATACAGTGCCTAGCGACAATACAAAACCGAACCTCACCATACTACCGGAATTGGTGAGAATACTCAGTTTTCCAAACCCGGGAAATTTTCGCTGATAAGTTTGAACAAAGTGATGAGTTGAGTGAAGCGCGCCATCTGTATTCTATTTTCGCACTTCACTCAAACAATAGTAACACCACAGACCTTCTGGTTTAGATGACAGTGTCAAACAGACGGTGCTGCACAAATGGTTTCAGGTTAGACCACTCCAATCGACCTTGACTAAAAAATCTACGTGACCTTGTGCCTACCTGCCCAAAAGCTAGGAGATTCCGCTGAAGAACACAAGCAAACCTACAAACAAACCAAAACGTGGCTCAGTATTTCGAGAAGCGCTGCAGCTGAACAGGAATCTGAGAGGGTAGCAGCCACTTCTGTCGTTAGATGAGGACAGTAACTAGTATGTCTTTCCATAACGAAACAGACTGGATCTTAAAAGTGTATTCATACTTTTCTGTGTTCTATAAGTGTATAGAAGAATCCCATTAGTGCAAGGTCGCGATGCAAGTGTGTGTTCACCGGTACTTAAAGGATTTACTAGATACCTTTTTGTTACTGAAAAGCCATTAGTAATATACCAGTGTTAGGAAGCGAAAACATGATAAATTACAGAGCACAAGAGACAAACAAACACAGACATCAAAAGACAAGTTTGGTGATACGGTAGGAATTTTTACACTCCTTTTAGGCGTATGAGAGTAATTACAAACAAAATCTAACCAAACTAGTGAAAACTTCAAAATTTCAACGCGGGTTTCGGTTACAGGGTCATGAAGACCAAAATAGGCACGTTACATTCAGTCCATTTTGAGCAAACAGATCTCAGCTTCTTTCGCGTTGTGATCATCCTCTGAGGAAACACAGCAAATGTAACCGTTTCTTATTGTGATCACTGTAAGATAAGGGTTGATTTTACGACCACTCTGCGATCGATGTGGTTGGACTGCAGTCAGTCGCCCTATGGATAGATACGTCTAATGGCAGAAACGCAGATCAACTATGCAGAACACTTTGAAGTACATGAAACCAACCTGCATGGAGGAAAAACGTCACGGCAATAGGATTTGGTCGAAGACACATGAGTACAACACTCACGCGAAAGCTTTATATTGCTTGATTACGATTACCGTTACAAACCAGAAACCATCACTCTTAGAAACAAGCCAGTGCTATGTATCGGTGCTTATTTGCCATACAGCCATGAGGAAAAAAGCCCCAATGAAGAGTGGAAAGAAAAGGGAAGGTTGGAGACTTGGTGCAAAGAAACTCAACTTGTTGGATTTTTCTCTTTCTCTCTGATGATAGTTTGCACGCATGTAACATAATTTTTCTTGCCACTTTAAAATGATTTTTCGGCAGAAAAACCGGTACACTTGAAGAACATAAATAGATCTCTTGTATCAATATGTGTCCCAAGTTATTTTGATTGACCACTTCACGGTAACTGAGGGTTTTCAACAATGCGGTTGATCTTAAGACCTACATTTTCACCCAAGCTTCCGGTGGTAGGGTTTTTCTGGGCAAATACCATTGTTAATTCATCCGAAGTTTAAAAAAAGATAATCTCACATAATAGGGAAATTTTCCTTGATCCTAACTCTTCATTCTGCTGAATCCCCTATCAAGGCGACCCACAGGAAAAACCCCCGATGAAGAATAAGCCTACCCAAACAAAGCCTATTACGGATTCTCATGGTAAGGATATGGGCATGGTTGCCTTAGATAATGTATACTGACAGGTTTTATCCAGCGACGAACACAAAACGAAAGAGACACTTCTCATTAGATTGGTTTTATCAGTTCGCGTCAACTGGGTATTGATTGAAAATGAGTGTCACTCAAAACCGAGCTGTTCTGTTGGCGGCTAAGAACAAGCTCGGATTCCTAATAAGTCTTGATTTCGCATAATTCGGAACACCTGCGTCATGAAAGATTGTCCCATTTGGTTGAGGTCTGTTTGCTTTTGACCGACGCCGAACACTAACTGGAAAACGAACTGTAGAACATCGATTCACAGCGTTCCTTTCTTTTTGTTTACGGCCTGTGCAACGGAGCAGCAACTGTGAAGTAACCCACGAGTTTTTGTAAACCAGTACAAATCCACCACAAGTTCGACAAAAACCAAGAGCAGCAGTGAATTGGACCAACCGGAACTTGATCATTTAGCAATTTTATGCAAAATATGCCAGTGCTTGCAGTCCACTTGCTTTGGCGAACCTAATTCCTAAAAAATAGTTAATTCAAACTAGATAAAACGGGAAACTAAACTGGATACATTGTCGCGATTTTTAGATTTGCCCAGGGTTAGCAGTGGCAACTGTATGCTGCGAATAAAGCGATATGCTGGCGCTTTTCACTGAAGAAGTCCGTTCGGATTCTTTTGAGTTGATCTCATATTCGTTTGTACACAACCTGACGGCAAGTAATGTGAAGGTTGATTTTTCAGTTACATCAATGCGTTGTTCACCCCATATAATTTTTACCGTAGTTAACCATCAATGAGATCCCTCACATTTACTTTTTTCACGTAATACCCAGTTAGGCTGGATGTGAACTTAATTATCCACAAAAATCGGGGGGTGTCGTCGTGCCTAAACAAAGGATGTACTTTGCACACTGCACCTGCCCTCAGTGAGTTTGAGAGCTGTTGCTAAAACATAATGCAAAGATGATGGAGTATAGTTAGACAGTTTTCTGACTGAACTTCACGGTGAAATTGCAGGCAAAAGCAGCAAGCCTTGAGTCCGAACTTTCCAAGATTGTGGTAGTTGAGGTCACGGCTGGTCATTCAAGCGCTGCATTTATTGGCGTACGCGATTTTCCTGAAGAATTATGTTCCGCAAGGTCAAAGGCCATCAATATAACTGCGTTATTTACGTTCTGGTTGTTGAAGGACAAGTATCCGGCCATTTATAATCTGTCAGTCTTGCTGCAGCGAGAAGTGGCTTCTTCAAAGGCTACCGTAATTTGCACCAAGGTTCACGTAAATTTCGCACGATAAGCAGGTCAGATTTTTCACCAAGTTTTAGCTCTTGTTTGCATCCGTTTCTAAAACGGTCAGTCTTTTTAATCCAGGAGCTCTATACCTGTACGGTACGGACTGAATACTACCTGATGAGGGTACTCAGTAAACTGAAAATGATGTAAATATCATACAAGCAAAACGTGTCATGATGAAGGTAATCGCGCTAATTTCATGTTATCTATGCCGCTGTGTCTGCTGCTAGCACCTCAGTCGATTTATATTCCCCCCATTCTTGCCACTGCCATTCTATTATCCTCAAACATTGTTTCAGCTCCTTTAAGGGAGTCCGTTTATCAGTTTTATCGATTTTTATGGACAACCTTCGTGAATTATCGTCTTTAGACATTATTTGGTTTCCAATTCTTATTTGTGCCTTTGGATTTGAGAGAAACGAGTTATTTTATTATGGAAAGCGAACATTATTTCCTATTTCATTTAGCAACTGTTAGTAGCCGTCACTGTAAAGTGGGTAGTTGAGCTGTCCTTCTGTGGTGTCATAGTCCATCTGCGCTGGTATGAAGTCTTTTTTGTCGCTTTAATACCGAAATACAAATTCTCGCCATCTTTGTCGTACCTGAAGCCTATGCTAATGATCCGTCGTATATGCGATGTACACCCATGGAGTTCCTTGGCATGGAATATGAGCACATTGCATCATTCTTGTCGAAGGCTCTTGTTCCAACATCTTTATTTCTAACGGTGCTCTGTCCTGCCTACTGTAACATTCGGGTTCCTTTTCGTTGCACCATATGCGAGCCCGGTGATCGCTTTGTCGACCGCGTATTACACCCTGGGTTTCTTCGTAGTGTGAACTAGCATTCACAGCCCAGTCTCCACAGTCCAAAATTTGTGACGTCTCGTGTTGCCCAGTAGTACCTTCGCCTCCAACACATAATACTGTAAACAATATATGGTCTGTTGTCCTGTGTCCCCTTCTTTCTTGGTTAAATCGTCCTGCATCCTCCTGTTTTCGGTACCATGAGAGTAGTTTAGTGGAAAGTACGCCACAGAGCAGGAGATAGCTGAGTGGTCAAAGCGGAAATTAACTGACCAAAGTGTTTGTTGTTCGAACTCATCCACTGTATCTCTAAAGGTCCTGTCTAGGCTTGACCAGTCTGACATGACCTCAGCCCTCCTGCTTCCTCTTGGTGGCATGGGAGCCAGGCACCCAAAGCGAAATAAAGCCTATCGATTATTATTATTTTTATAAATATTCCACAAAAAAGTCAGCACATGCTCAGTTTCCACCGAGCTCATCAGCATTCATATTTATCAATCCTGTTGGCTGGTCATATAGTTGCTCACCCAGTTAAATTTTATATAGTTTTCTTGGGATTACTTTTGTACAATGCGATTTTTCTCATCCTAATGTCGTTCCAACATGTGTATTTGCTTGCATTTATAAACTATTAACCTGTGGATGTCTCGTGAATGTCGTTTATATCTTTGCGTGGGCATCGTCCGATTTTTTAAGGATTTCTTCTAATAATAATAAATAATAATTGTTTAGCTGTAACACTTTCTCATTGCCCAGCTGTCATGCCATCCGAAAGAATCCCAAGAAAGTAGATGCTTCCAGATTTCAAAAGCCTTTGCCAGACTTTGCCAGCACTACAAATGAGCTTATCGATTGGACAGAGGGGCCCCAAGAGGATCTAAGGTTAGCAAAATTTCAAAAGAGAGCCTGAAGAGCCTGAAAAGTGCTAAGAAGATGCAATGCAAAACAAGCCCCAAAACAAACTATATAAGGAGCATCCATCAAAGCAGTACTGACCTGCATGTGGGAGTTAGCGGGTGGGAAAGGAACGGGTTTTTTTTGAGAGATGGGGAAATTTTCAATGGCAAACCAAAAAAGGTTCTAGTTGTTGATAGCCAGTTGGCTACAAACTACAAAATTTGCACACTGGGCTTCACAAAAATTACTCCTATACAGACAAATAGAACTTGTGGCTTTTGCCGTTTGCTCTATTGCTTTATACACAAAAGAAGCAACGATCTACTTTCGAAATGTTTTAAACATGCTCATCAGCAACTACATCCATAACTCAGTTCCCTCCTAGTCCATCCTAACTCCGTTATTATCCCCAGTAAACGTATTAGTTTGCAGGAACCATACACTTATTTGGCCTATCTAACGGTATAACTCATCGCAATTTGATTTCTTTGTATAAACAAAAAATGAGGTAGACAGCAAAAAAGACTCACAAATTAATTTGATGCCAAACGTGTCCGTGATCTAACCAATTCATAACAACATTAAATATACCTACGTTGTATTTCTTCCTTCGTTCAGCGTGGGCTTCTGGTGGCACAAATCTATCACCCCTGGTATGCATATCTCTTGACAAAAAGTTTACTAGAAGATCGTTCACACTAACTAGCTAAACGAGTTAGCTTCGTTCAGTGGATAGAGTAGCGACAATAGGCTTGTCACGCATGTCAGATCCCTGAAGGTCTGAGGTTACGCACTGTGCATAAGACGAGGGGTCGAATAAACCTATTCCTGGTTCAGAACGCACCAAGACAGAAACAGGGCCGTTCAAACAAGGATGACGTAAAAGCTACAATTACTAACAAGTACTCAGTGTCGTCAGTCGTCGCAGGAATTCAGAACCTTGTAAAATCCTACTTTTATTTGTCTAGAATGAGATAAACAATTAATAATAAACTAATAATACATAATAGATCATAAGTAAATAAATAAGTCCGCTAAAGTTGGTGTGAATGGCTAGAGCAACTCACGCTGTTAATAAGTGTGAAATTGAGGAGAGCGGCTGGTTGTGGTATGACGATCTGAGAGGTTTTGGGAGTTTTTAATCGAAATTTCGTCCTGTTAGTGAAACCAGTCTATGCTTGGAAGTCCTCAGCAGTGCGCATCTCACGAAACCTACGCAGGTCTTAAAACCTCGAGGTTCGAGACAAGATGAGGCTTCCACTAGAAGAGCCAAAATATTCTCACGCTGACAGCACTCTATAAGCAGCTCAAAGAAAACGTAAAATTCCCCCGATGCGTGGAACATCCGTCTAAGAAGTCTTCAGGCTGAGAGACAGTCATTACGTGGCCACATGGTGTGGATTCCATGATTCATGACTGAAAAGGACTATACCCGATCTAAATGTGAGTTTACCACAATTCTAATCGAGCGCTCATGGCCGAACAGTTGAGCCAACTACCCAGGAGGTCGTGGGTTCGAGAATCCCCCGAGTTTCGTAAGATGCGCACTGCTGACGATTCCCAATAAGGGCGAAACAGCATACAGTACTTATTGGCTTTTCGGTATAGGCTGGCTTCACTTATATGGCGGAATATCTATCAAGCTGTGATGTACTGTCACCCATTTGGATGAAATGAGTTCAGTAAAATAACGAAATTCTACAATGATCCTGGGTGGATTATGGTGGCTAACGTTCCGCCGTACATTAATATAGAATACTGAACATAACCCAACCAAACTCAATGCTCCACTGAACGCGCAATATTTCAGCCTCATCTACACCGCATTTGCTCGCCCAATAACAAACAGATTCTCTTCGTTTTATAGACTTCTAAACTCAGTTTACATGTGAAGTACCCTTCATGCGATCTCCATAGTTTGATTTACTCAACTGACAGAACCTTACTACTTTTCGTCTACGGGAATTTTGGTAGAATCCTATGAAATCAGTACAGAAGGTGTCTAGACTCCCAACAATCAACACCCTTTTCGATGTTTTAAGCAGTTTGCAACAAGGGTCTATCTTTCTCACAGTAACCAGCAAAGTCAAGTCAGCTAATCGCACGCGCCTTTTTGATGGTTTTGAAAAAGCGGCGTTCCTTACTTGCCCAAAAGTTAATAATGCATGTATACATGGAGCAGACTCTCTCGCCAAAACCCATTGTAATAGATACCCACCATTCTGGAGCTCCATGGGTAGTTTCCAGGTCAACTTATAGTGTGCTTTGGACAAAACTGTTGTCGGATTCAAAGATCCTCGGTCTTACGAATGCTTTCATCATTGCTTGGTTTCATTGGATGGAGATCTTTACGTAAAAACTTTTTATTACAGTTTCATTCTCTTGAGCTTGCACTGGTCTTCCTGATGTTTCCTCCGAAATTGTGTCTATTAACTCCCCCAAAAAGTAACTTATCAAGCTTTCCTTGTACTGTGAATGTGTGCGATTTAAAAACATTTGGATGTACTACCTGGGTGGAGAAAAAACAACGCTAAGAAATCGTCAGAATTACGCTATCGCAAGCTGCCTATTTCATAAAAATTTTGTTGTCAGCAGCCTGTCACTCATTTTGATAATGAGAAAATCACAAAAAGCAATTTACCGTGGGACCGCTTCGCCCCTTGGATACCGTTTGACTGAATACATAAAGCATATGTGGTACTGACACTTTGTTTTGGTCACTGTACAATGCGCTCTTCATCAAGCTCCTATAACCTGCGCGCTGGGAGATGCTTAGCCACTTTTGTTCGTCCAAACGTAGGACATTTCATTGCACTCATTGCCGTCTGTGTCACATTTAGGCACCTGTGTCAGTCAGTCGGATTGGCTAATTCAATGAAAGTTTTCATTATTTTGCGTCTTCTACACGTCCAGGGGATGTTACAAAGGAGCCAGTTTTCTTGAGCTTCTACAAGCACTACTCGGATTGCTAATATCATAAAGCTGACTTTTTATCTTTGCCCCAGCCCGTTAAAAAGGCTTTCTTCATTAGGCAAATGTAATGCAATCGCCCACAATTGCTTATATCTCTATCAAGCAGTCATTCAAGGGGTGTTCATGTGGGCGGAAGAGTTATCTTTTCGTTTCAGTTGGTCAAAGATGCACTCGCTGCACGGTGTTAGCTGCAGCATGTTTAGGAATCCACTTAATTCTTGAACAACTGGTTGTGTGAAACCATAAAAACATGGACAAATGCTCCTATTTCAACAAACGTGTCAATTTTATCAGCTCTTAAAAATCTATCTAACATATTCAAGCATTCACTCATGTTGACTGTGTGGCTTCCATATGGCATCAAATAACTACATTTGATAACTTTGGATAATCTCATATTTATCTTGATTGCTCGATATTAGATGACGAGAAGCCGAGAAACACAATTTTACGAAGGAAACTAAATATAGAAAAGTTACAAAAAGTTTGTTTGGATGTTTCTTTATACGGCACTGTTTATAAGGTTCGTGAAAACTCATAGATATTCTAGTGTCTGCATTATCCTGTTTAAGGCTTATTAGTTGCACACAGTCCTTGAATTGTCGTCAACACCAAACAGAAGATATGCGCCGCCAAGCAATCATTCGAAAATCAACCTGATTTGAAAATCAATTGATTCTCCACTAAATCACCTGTCCGTAATACTTGGTCAGAGAATATTATAAACAAAAGGTGGACTTGAGTCTCTCCCTCTTCTGAGAGCTAACATCTGCCGCTGAAAAGTATTTTCGTTTGCTTGACGACTTTTTGAATGATGTTTAGTACATGTGTTGCTGAAGATGTCCTGAACTATTGAGCTTTCTCCTAAGTAAAGCTCATAGTAATGCAAATATCAATGAGCGTAATTATCATCTCAAACACTTCACAAACCTCTGGATAAAAGTCCTTCTTGGTAAATTTTATGACGAAAGTGTGGCTGCGGTATGTAATTTGGGCATTACTGAGTGCAACTGGTCTACTTCCTGCGAATTAAGTGAAACCAGAGTTCCGCGTTCACACGAATTAACCTGACTTTGTGACAAACATTGTGC
>SJOL01000599.1:32871-74868 GCA_004794785.1 Opisthorchis felineus | reverse complement strand
ACTAGCTTTTCACCCGCACATCAATTAATACGGTTGTGTTCTTCAAATAATATTGATGCAAGTGAGTGTAGCAAGCGATGTTTGTTTGCCGTATCGGCATATGCTCGAGCTGTTTTGGTTAACAATAAGAACGGATATAGTCATCCTGGAGGGTTAAAATAACGCCCAAGTATGATGAATAGGCTGGGCAGA
Organism: Opisthorchis felineus; assembly: GCA_004794785.1. Classification (NCBI taxonomy): domain Eukaryota; kingdom Metazoa; phylum Platyhelminthes; class Trematoda; order Opisthorchiida; family Opisthorchiidae; genus Opisthorchis; species Opisthorchis felineus. Next base: position 74,676 of record SJOL01000599.1, on the reverse strand, counting down.
AGCACAAACGACTGGCAGGTTTGAAGCCGATGTTCAGGACTCGGATAATTGGGAGCAACTTGTTCATCTATGGGCTGTATATAGTCCGTTCCTAAGCAGCACAAGCGCTCGATGGTTCCCCCTGGCTAATACTTAATCGGTCAAATCGTTTTCAAAAGAAGTATGCTTAAATAGGTACAATATTTCAAGTACCCGACTTTATTTGTTTTGCAGATCTAGAACCTGATTTGTCTCTGGTGATCTTGAGTACGTTTCGCGGTATCTGATAATAGGAGATATTCCTTCTGAATGTATGTGCATTATGAGGGGGGAACTGCATGCGAACGTCTGTGGACGGGTGTGAGTACACGTCAAGCTTTTGCGTGACTTCACCGTGTACAGTGGATTAAAATAAGCCTGTTCTTTCTCGGCTTTCCTCGTCAACTCTTTCACTGATGTGCTGTTTGAAAATTCTCTACTCCCATCTGGAAAGTCGCGGATGGAATATGACCTGAGCGTTTGCTCATGATGCGCGCGGACGATAGTTCTCCCCTCGGTTGAGGTTCGTTGAACATACGAATCATTGTGAATGACCCAGATAATACGGCTGCTTGCTGTGGTATGCTCTTCACACCTAGAAAATATGGGGTGTCGCTAGATGACTGGAAGGAATCGGACAGAAAACTCATGACTTCAAATCGGCCAGTCGGCACGATAGATAAATGTGTTTACACAGGTAATGGGATGATTCTGATGTACTGAATAGGGACGAGATACTTCCCTCATCTAGATGGCCAAACAGATTTGGCAATGTCTGCAAAAGTACTGTTGCCGGCGCCACGTCCGTTGGCGTAACCTGCTCAGATCATACTCAGACGTCGTGTGATCCATACTGATTTATCGAACAGAAAGTTGCGCCCTACAAACAGAGTGCATACGGAATATGTTGGTGATTGACATGTGCCATTCCAACTCAATAGTTACCCAGCAGAATTGGGCGAAACTTCCATAAACTTTAGGCAAATATCCACGCCGTTTACGTCGGGCGAAGAAGACGGATTCATAATTGACCAGGTGTATTAGAGTAAAAACCGACTAGTTCGGTTACCACAAGGTTGTGGCTTTAGGTCAAAATTCACAAACATAGTATGCTTCTCCAGTTTTATAATCAGTTCACTCTGACCTGTCTTTACAAATAATCACGTCCCGCATGACATCACTGATCAGTGGTTCCGGTGGATGTTGCATCGCCTTGTAAACATATGGTATCGTGCAAGACTAGGCATCATGGGACTGTAATTCTGAGTTTAGCCCCACGTGCAGTACTGCAGTTTCAGTTTGATGGTGCAACCTATGGAGAAAATGATGTGGAATCCATCCAATGAAATATCGCTCGTCCACCTGATAAACCCTTCTTTGCCTACTGGTAATATAAGCGGTTTCACGTAATTTCGAAATCGCATATTTCGTGGTGTGTGTTGTTTGAGGAAACCCAACTGCTGTCTTGGCTAATTTCTTCATGGATTTACCTGCGCTTATCACACAAAGATTCTCCTGGGAGTTTGACAAGCGGGGCGCAGAGACATCCTTGGTTACATTAGCCCTCAGTTCACCAGAACGTGATCGACTTTAATAATCAATCAGATAAACTCACAACAATGATTGGGGTGCAGGGAATATCAGAGTACTGCTTGGTGACAATTCATTCGTTTCGTATGCACCTGTGACACATCCTTCTTTGGTCGTGGGGCACTGCATGCTCAAATTATTTCGTAAAGCAATTTTTTGGGCACGTGTAGCACTACAACCATGCCATTCGGAAGACGATTTTTTTGTCCACCATTTTGTCTCGGCAAATCGGTTTCGTGATTTAATGAGTTTTTCTGATAGTGCACTGTTCCTGAGCCTCCTCGTGATTGAGAAGAATGTGGAGACTCTCACCCTGAGTATGGACTATTACTTCGTTTTCTCCTTCTAAAGTTTGAACTTCAGCTCTCTGGAAGGCACTCTCCGGTTCAATTTATTGGGCTGTGTTATCTAGGGCACGATCGTTGGTGGAGCAGTGCAGCTGGATTGTGCGGTCGGGCTTGAGTGAGTTTAGCATGAACCATAATGTCCAAGGAAATCCTCCCAACCGCCACGGAGCAATCCAGTTTAGGGAGATGCGAGCTGCTGTATTATATACGCGTGGAAGCACTGGTGGATCTCAGAATGGATTTGGCATTTGATTCGCTTATTTCGCATTTTTGCTGGTGAATGTGCGTCGAGGTTGTTTTGTGGTCAGGAATATCAAGTGGATATTTATTGTTCACCGACTGTCACAATTGCTGTTGTCGCAAGCAGCGTCTGCAGCATTTAGCCCAGAAGGTGAACACCGTAATGCAAACCTGATTTTCCGTCGTCTGTGGTGTTCTGCGTTGCTCGGTCGTCGTTTAGCATTCACGATGTCCCTTAGTAATATTTTGCGGTTTGACAATATCGTTGGTAACTTTCCTGCCTCTGATGTGATATTTTCGCTGAGAGAATGGTTGCCGCCTCATTTTGAGCGACATTTTCTATATTAAAGTTTCAGCCAGCCGTAAACGGCTGTCCATAATCGGAATTCACAATATCCGACCCGCACCAGGCTTAGCTGTCGCGGAGATTTCGATGCAATGTTACTCCGTTTTTCGGGCTGATCTGAAATGCGGGAGAGCAGTTGAAGTTGCAAAATACTTACGTGCGTCCCCGTCCATTTCAAGCGTCCTCTCCGACGCTAGTCATGCAAGTTCTCCTCATTTGTTTTTGAGGGAGGGTGTTATTATGAATGGACGCACGGGAAATCCACTTGCCTTTTTAGCTTTGCTAATGCCTAGAATTTAGGCAAAATATGTCCCAAATTCAACTTTACTCCCTCGACAATGTAAGCAGAAGCAGCTTATGTTTCGAACGTGGGCTTTGTCAACCATCTCTGATATTGTCCACGTTGAAATGTTACCGAACTTAAGGACGAAAACTAGAAAGTTAACTAACGCATGAGCCAAATGTGAAGCAGCCCCGTTTCCCAGAGAAAATACCGTGTGATTTATAAAATCCTTGCTTGGATTGTCAGTGCAGTGGGACTGGCCAACTGGGAATTCGGAATTGCATCATAAACAGAGCTCATTCGCGTCTAGAGAGGATCAATATGCTAAGCCTTCCTAACATAACCTCCGTAAACATTTTGTGGTCTTTGTGGAGACAACCAATGTTGGGGTCTTTCTGCGTCAACTTTGCTCTATTTGCGTTATTTTTCGATGAGTTGTACCTACGAACAAAGAGGGTGAGGGTGGCCGTGGAGGGTTGTGTAATTTAACGTATTCTGATGCCATAGATGGTGTTGATTCTGAACACGGTGGTCACATTTTGTTCAGCCTAAAATTAGTTCGTTGCTGGATTTCTCATCGGGATGGTTTTCGGTCTTCTGAGCGGTAGGCTGTTGCTCTTCCCTTCTGTGAGGTGTTCGTATGAATATTCGTTCCCGTAAGATGTGACCTCGAGCCTGTCACACTTTATGGGCGCGGAAAGTGTGCCCGGGCTGTCTTAGAGAGGAGGCGCAAAGCAACACATTTTTAGCGACATTTCAGCGACAGATCAAACGGAAGCGCTGGCCTCGATTTCGGGAGCTGCAGCGAGAGCCGCAAATCACCGAAAATGCGAAACCTGGCTTCTAGACCCACTCTGGCCTGAGCGTTTTTTGGCAGACTGGTCACTCAAGCCACCGGTAGCCAAAGCCTCAGACTCGTCAACAGTTTACCGGAAAATCCTACGAACATTAAGTTGGCCACGTTGATCCTAGACGATCCGGGGGTCAATAAAAACACAAAGGGATACCGATTATGGTCAAATAAACCACGTGCAGTTCATCGCCTGCTACATTCAAGGTGCAGTCCTCTTGGGAGTGCCACTAAAATGACTACTCCTTGGTGGTGCCAGCCAACGCGCAAGTGGCCCGAGAGAGCCCAGTGGTGCACAGTTTATGGTAGCCATAATATAACTCACAAGGTATATGCACTATGGTAGATAGTAGTTACGGTTACTAGTTGGACTTTGATGAAATAAATGCAGCACGAGCAGTAAAATAAGTCAAAAGTTGTTTGGATAACTCATGAGAGTTCCTGGGTGAAAGTCCGGAGGCGAGACCTGTCTTCCCTGACGTATAACTGATACACGTGTTCCATAGTTGTTCGTGGAGACTTGTGGAGCTCGGTTGGTTTCCTGTCCTGAGCGCGCGCGTGTGTGTGGGCCGAGTTGTATGTCTATTTATTTTGTGTAGTGTGAAGAGAGGGGTGATCATTCGTGTTTGATAATTGCACAAACATGAATACAACTTGACCTGAAGTGGTCGAATTTCGTACGCCTGGAGCGTGACGCAGGTGGTGGCCGCGTGTACAAGAATGGATTGGGAAATTTTAGTGTACAAGTTGTACAAATGGGACATAATCTGTTACGTGACCTGAGTGTTTGTGACGCGTGACCTAGTTAGTGACCGCGACAAATACCCTCCCCCTAGCGAAGAAGAAATGTAGGTGTTGATGAAACGGTAGGTGATTTTAACCTGCGACAAAACAGTCTGGCCAGCGGACGTGTCTGCCAGAGCGGGTGATGCGTTGATTATCTAAATGAGTGGCAGGCGAGACAGGTGCAGATGCAGGAGGACGTGATGAATTTGTGTTACTGCTCGGTGTTTGCGGTCGGTATAGGCATACTTTATTCCATACGGTCAGTTTATGCTGGTTTAGAGTAACAGGTTTGTCGAGTAATTGGACGGTGAAGTGTTTTACGGAACGGGAAAGAACACGAAAAGGACCATCGTATGGAGGTTGTAAATGCGGTTCAAAGCGGTCACAACGTATAATCACATGGGAACAAGTTGCACGGTCTGGGGCGATTTGAGATTGTTTGTTCGGTGTCGGCGCTGAATAATAACGTAGTTGAGACATGTGAGTCTTTAAATTGGCTACGTGAGTAACAAGGTCGGTAGAAGGTTGAGAGTTGTAACTGGAAAATTTGTCTAGGATACGGAAAGCCATGTCAAAAACTAATTTTGCTGGAGAACGGTGCATGGAAGCACGAAATATTGTCCGCAGATTTAGGAGTATCAAGGGTGATTGGTCAGACCAGCTGAAGGAGCTGTTTTGTGCACGCAAAGCTGTCTTCAAATGTCAATGAAATCGTTCAACTAAACCATATATTGAGCTGGTATGCCGTGTTGCGAATGGGTGTGCGTCCTAGCAGCTCGGTGAGGCATCTAAATACATGGGATTCGAATTGGGAACCACGGTCGGTGGAACAGCTTGCCGGCCAAACTGCCCCAAATCCCTGAACAACAACAAATCCTGTCGTCCAAAAGTTTTTGATGCACCAGCTACAGATAGTAACCATCGGAATTTTCAACCATGAGGAGAAAAGCCGGGTTCTTCAAAGCCGGAAATCTAGCGCAAGCCGGACTCTGAGGGGCAAAACTAGGAGCGTTTCCCCTAATCGCCATCCAAGGATCCAGGACACCAGGCCTCACAGGCCCCACTGGATTCTTGGACCCGACTTAGGCTTAGACGAACAGGAATATGGCTATCGAACGTCCCTGACCCAGAGATCTTGGTAGAAAACCACTTCACTTTCCGAGCTGGCCCGAGACGCACGAGGGCAGATGGAGTCGATTTATGCTTATACGTGGCCCTGATCCTCCCGAATGTCCTGTCCGACACTACTCATACACAATTCTGTGATGCACTAGGGATTTAGGTCCGGCTGCTCGGGACCGGTTTCCTCTTCCTCGGCGCTGTGTACCGCTGACATTTAAGTCCACCGGAGATGGTAAGTTCCCCATGCAAATCAATGAGCAATTGTCCTACAGCTAAAAGTGCACACATCTCTTGCTTTTTGGGGATTTTGGCGATCACAAGGGCTCCTGGATCGAGCTCCAGCGCATCGGGATAGAAGAAATTATGCATCGGCTCTGACCACAGTCCTTCAACAGAGCACTAGGACTCAAAATGTCGTCGCACGTAATAGATGCCATGCGAGCTTACTAGCATCCTCGCCGGATTTGGTAGTCACTGACGAAAGACAATTCTTGGGGAAAGTGGTACTTGAAGCTGCACTCGGATATAGTGATAACCGTGTGCTGACCTTTGATGTCATCCGCTACTAAGCCGGAAACTGGGACCTTAAAATTGAATACGAGTATTTTGTTGTGCAGACTGTGGTGCTAATGGCGTACTTATTAATTCTAAATTAAGATCTTTCAGTTGAAGACTTATGGTGCACCATGGCGAATCTCCAATCAGTATTTCTTATGATGCGTTGAAGAAAAAAAAGTCCCGAAACACTTCAAACGGATTAACTTCACAGCAGCCGAAAAGGCGAGGTTCAACATGTTGATGCGTTCCCATTCTCAGCCATTTCGTTATTTTGTGTTACAGTTACAGAATGCGGTAGCCAAATGTGACTACGGTGCTCAGCTAGAAGACTGGTTGCGTAGTGGACTCATTGCTGGTATTCAGTTGCCGAATTACAACAGAGGCTGTTGGTCTAACCAGATCAACATTTTAATCTATTCACAAAATATGTGAGCGATATGAAGTTATGAAACATGTAACGAAGATTGATGAAGCAATGTTGTCAAATTACTCTAAAATAAATGATTCAAGGATCAGCACATTCAAACCCTGAGCAAATTTTCGTGCTCCAAATCCATCACTGCGTCACTTCACAGATCATAATTTTAATTCAGCCTGTCCAAAATTTGGGAAATGTGAATCTTGTAGACGAAATCACTCCAGATATTCTTGCCCTCACAGGCAAGCGAAGCGTTTTATTTGCGGAGAAACGGGACACATTTAACTTGTCTGTAAGTCCAAAAAATGTGTCACTTAACTTCCGATCCTTATACTGACCTGGAAGCATTACCTGAAGATATCTCTACGCTTTTTCTGTCTATTTTACCCCAAAATTCGTCACACGTTTTTAAAACTTTGATATTTGCTTCTGGTTAAATCATGCTTTCATTGTTGTCACTGGTGGTGTCGAGCTCATTATTCCACAGTCAGATCTAATGGCATTTTACCCCAGTGTTGCGATAGTGCCCACAAAAATTTATATCCACGCTATCACTGGACATTCTGTACCTCTAGTTGCCAGTTGTATGATTCCTGCGAGATTGCCACAAGGTACCCCCTATCGATTGTAATTTTTTTAGTTTCAACCTCGGGACCATCGATTATCGGACTCAGTTTTGCACTAATTGCGAACGTGTATCCCCTTACTGACTTCTGTGAGTGAGAATGAACTCAAACAACTGATACTTAGATGTTCTCAGGCTACAGGTGACACGCCAATGCCCAAGGTAAAACCCGAAGCTACAGGAGATCCCATATTTCTCAAGAGACGAATTATTCCATTTGGCTTTCGTGAACCTGTTAGCCAAGCATTAAATTCAACGTGTGAGAAAGGGATACTGACTCCTTTTGATTCATCAAATTGGGCAACTCCGATAATTACCCCACTAAAGGCCGAAGATATTATTCCAAGTATTGGTGGATACTGCAGGCTAACGTTAGATACGCTGTTACTTCAACGCACTTGCACTGCAGAAGAGTCCGAAGATGTAATGTATCGTATCAGTTTCAGGTATGTTTTCAAAAATTGGTCAAAAAATGCCTATCTTCAAACACCGCTGGACAAAGCCTGTAGTAATCTTACTGTGATCAACACACCTTTTGGGTTATTCCGATACAATTTCCTTCCTCTTGGTCTGAATGTTTCATCAGCTGTAATTCAGCAAGTTATGAACACTATTACAAAAGAGTTGGAGGGTGTTGAGATGTACCAGGTTGATGTCATAGTGCACGCTGGTGATAAGTCTATCCATGAAAGCAAAAGCATAACGGCTGAGCTCAGCTACTTCAGATTTTATGCTGGGTCATATACAAATAAATCATACCACATCGGCCGTCGCGTGGTGACATCAGCCTTATTAGCCTCACACAGCGGGGCGGGTAAGGGGAAACAGGCTATTGCTGACGCCTCCCGTCTTCCTCCTTCACATACTTTTTCTTCCCCCTCTCCCCATCCCACTAAGAAATCTCTCCTTGTAGGACCAGCACTTAGGACTGATGACTCCGTTCGTCCTGCAACGGTTTTACAAGCAACATTTGTGCGTCATCCGACGCCGACGTCCTCAGTCATCTCGAAATCAATCTCAAACAATCGAATCCTTGTCTATCTGGCCGCCTTCAATGTCAGCAATCTGAAGCAAGCAGGTCAACAAGCTACCCCTGTTCTCACTCTGGACTCACTTGGCATTGATGCGTGCTGCGTATCAGAAACGAGAATTCAAGATGCAACCATAGTGGTTGAGCTAACCGCCCCATCACTCTCCACTAGTTTCCAGCTGTGCATCTCTGGTGGTCTAGGGGCTGTTGAGGCGGGAGGTGTAGGTTTTGGTAACGTCCGGAGTCACCGGGCGGAGGCGTCCTTGCTTGACTGGATACATGTTGATGGTCGTCCCTGTACGGTCCGTCTGGCAACGTCTGTGAAGGAGTCTCACAAGGATGAAGTTGATCGATGTCTGGTTGTCTTGTCTGCTTACGCTCCAACTGACTGTAGCTCTGAGACCATCAAAGGCAAGTTTGATGACGCCCTGAATGCCCTGTTGCGCCGAGCTAAAAGCCCAGATATCGTGGTGGTTGCAGTATATATGAATGCACAGGTAAGCAGGCTTAGCGCATCTAAGACTGGATTAGGTGGTCGACATGGACTGCACTCAGTAAGTACGGTGAACGAGTGCTTCAGCCCGGTCGCAGGCTGTTTCAGGCATAATAACCTCCGAAATAGATGAAGTCCTCTGGCCACATGATATCTTCAAATGGCGTGCTGGCCACGAACCCAAATCGATCACATCGCCATCAGTTACCGAGGGCGCGGGTCAATAACTGACTGCCGGTCATTTTTGAACACATTTGTGGATTCTGACTGCGCACTCGCCTGGAGTCTCTTCTCCTTTCATTTTCCAGACCCGCGTGTGGTGCGAAAAAGTCGCCCGGCAAATGAGAGACCACCAGATCCGGATGTCAGGCGAACTTACCAGAATCCTCTTCTAGAGTATTTTCCAAATGATCCACCATCAGATGCGGATTCACACTGGCAGTTTTGATTGTGGTATGGCGCCACCTGGATGACTCAAGAACCGAATATCAGACCACGCAATGAACTGCTCAAATCTCGGAGAAATATCCCAGCCAGTCCCGAACATAACTTGATGTGACGAATTATCAGACGTCAAGTGAAAGTGAGCGTGCCAACCGACCGTGAAGTGTGGTGGACACAGAAAGCCAATGAAATGGAAGGGGCTCAGAAAACCGGTAATGGACGAAGATTAATTCAGTTGATCCGCGCGTCCGGTCCCCGAAAACCGTTTGTGAGCTACACCATCCAAAAGAGGAATGGAGTGACCGCCTTAAATAAAGAAGAACTTCTCGAACTTTGGGCAGCATATTCGAACAAATATTGTCGTGACCACGAGTTGGCACTCATCTGGAGCCCAGAGTTGCTGTAGAACCCTGGTTGGTGAACATGGAACCACCTACGGCCTCGGAGGCTTACGACTGCATATGTCCCCCCACCGAGCTTCTGGTCCGGATGACCTCCCCCCTGCATTGTTCAAAGATGGGGGTGAAGTTTTCAGTCGGCGCTTGTCTGATCTGTTTGCTTGCATATGGAAAAAGAAGTCTGTCCCAGACACCTGGAGACAGTTGTTGATAGTGCCCATTTTCAAAAAAGGGGCTCCTAGTGAGTGTGGCAATCACAAGGGGATCAACTTGACTCCGGTCGCTACTAGACTGTTGGCGTCACTCGTGCTTCATCGCCTTACGGTGGCTCGTGATACACTGACTCGGGAGTAGCAAGCGGGATTCCGGCCTGGTAGGGGTTGCGTTGACCAGATCTTCACACTCCGTCAGGTGCCAGAACAACGCCATACGTATAAGCGACCCACAGTTCTAGTCTTCCTTGATTTGCAAGGCGCATTCGACTCGGTTGACCGGTTTGTTTTTCTTGTCATGCTTGCCCACGAAAGAATGCCCCGGAAGTTTGTGAACATAACAAGCTTTTTGTATTCCCAGAGTTCCGGACGTGTGAGAGTATACGGCGAGCTCTCCAAAAGCCTCCGCATACAAAGCGGTGTCCGTCAGGGATGCCCACCCCCTCCATTCCTTTTTAGTTTCGTGATCGATGAGATAATGGGATTAACCCTGGAAGGTCTTGAAAACCCCGGTGCCCAAATATTCTCTAACGAAAACCTTATCGATATGGAATATTCAGACTGCATTGTTCTCGTCACCGAAGAGGAGAAAAAGGCGCAGTTGCTTTTTCGGTGGACTGCTATGCACTTTGCACCCACGAAGTATAAGGTTATTCCTCTGAACATGCAGTCAATTAACACACGTTAGCTAATTTGAGGCACCAATGGCGTCAACGCGGTACATCCCTAAATCGCAAGGAACGTGTGTATCAAGCTACACTGCGGGCCTTTTTGTTGTATGGATGTGAGAATTGGCCTGCTCGAGCAGCGGGCCTGAGACGTCTTCAAGTGTTCGACAATTGTTGTCGTTGTTGTTGGGGTTTGCGAATCCGTAACGAGGCAATTAGAAGGCGAATTTTCGGTTGTGCAACGAGGACTTCCATTTAGGAATATGTCCAGTACCAAAAGTTGCTTTGGTTAGGCCGTGAAATTTCCGTGCCCAATTCAGAGTGGTGGAAGCAAAGAGGTGGCCAATCCTTGACTTGGCAGAAGGGCGTGAAAGAGATTACGAAACGNGAACCTTAAAATTGAATACGAGTATTTTGTTGTGCAGACTGTGGTGCTAGTGGCGTACTTATTAATTCTGAATTAAGATCTTTCAGTTGAAGACTTATGGTGCACCATGCTGAATCTCCAATCAGTATTTCTTGTGATGCGTTGAAGAAAAAAAGTCCTGCAACACTTCAAACCGATTAACTTCGCAGCAGCCGAAAAGGCGAGGTTCAACATGTTGATGCGTTCCCATTCTCAGCCATTTCGTTATTTTGTGTTACAGTTACGGAATGCGGTAGCCAAATGTGACTACGGTGCTCAGCTAGAAGACTGATTGCGTGGTGGACTCATTGCTGGTATTCAGTTGCCCGAATTACAACAGAAGCTGTTGGTCTAACCAGATCAACGTTTCAATCCATTCAGAAAATATGTGAGCAGTATGAAGATATGAAACATGTAACGAAGATTGATGAAGCAATGTTGTCAAATTACTCTAAAATAAATAATTCAAGGATCAGCACATTCAAACCTCGAGCAAATTTTCGTGCTCCAAATCCATCAGTGCGTCACTTCACAGACCATAATTCAAATTCAGCGCGTCAAAAATTTGAGAAATGTGAATCTTGTAAACGAAAACAATCCAGATATTCTTGCCTTCACAGGCAAGCGAAGCGTTTTATTTGCGAAGAAACAGGACACATTTAACTTGTCTGTAAGTCCAAAAAAGGTGTCACCTAACTTCTGATCCTTATACTGACCTGGAAGAATTAACTGAAGATATCTCTACGCTTTTTTTGTCTATTTTACCCCAAAATTCGTCACACGTTTTTAAAACTTTGATATTTGCCCCTGGTTAAATCATGCTTTCATTGTTGTCACTGGTGGTGTCGAGTTCATTATTCCACAGTCAGATCTAACGGCATTCTACCCCCGTGTTGTGATAGTGCCTACGGAAATTTATATCCACGCTATCAATGGACATTCTGTACCTCTGATTGCCACAAGGTACCCCCTATCGATTATAATTTTTTATTTTCAACCTCGGGACCATCGATTACCGGACTCAGTTTTGCACCAATTGCGAACGTATATCTCCCTACTGACTTCTGTGAGTGACGTGCCAATACCCAAGGTGAAACCCGAAGCTACAGGAGTTCCTATATTTCTCAAGAGACGAATTATTCCATTTGGCTTTCGTGAACGCGTTTGCCAAGCATTAAATTCAACGTGTGAGAAAGGAATACTGACTCCTGTTGAATCATCAGATTGGGCAACTCCGATAATTACCCCACTAAAGGCCGAAGATGTTATTCCGAGTATTTGTGGAAACTGCAGGCTAACGTTAGATACGCTGTTACTTCAACGTACTTGCACTGAAGAAGAGCCCGAAGATGTAATGTATCATATCAGGTTCAGGTATGTTTTCAAAAATTGGTCAAAAAATGCCTATTTTCAAACACCACTGGACGAAGCCTCTAGTAATCTTACTGTGATCAACACACCTTTTGGGTTATTCCGATACAGTTTCCTTCCCCTTGGTCTGAATGTTTCATCAGCTGTATTTCAGCAAGTTATGAACACCATTACAAAAGCGTTGGAGGGTGTTGAGATGTACCAGGTTGATGTCATAGTGCACGCTGGTGATAAGGCTACCCATGAAAGCAAAAGCATAACGGCTGAGCCCAGCTACTTCAGATTTCATGCCGGGACATATACAAATAAATCATACCACATCGGCCCTCGCGTGGTGACATCAGCCTTATTCGCCTCACACAGCGGGGCGGGTAAGGGGAAACATGCTATTGCTGACGCCTCCGGTCTTTCTCCCTCACATACTTTTTCTTCCCCCTCTCCCCATCCCATAAGAAATCTCTCCTTGTAGGACCAGCACTTGGGACTGATGACTCCGTTCGTCCTGCAACGGTTTTACAAGCAACATTTGTGCGTCATCCGGCGCCGACATCCTCAGTCATCTTGAAATCAATCGCAAACAATCGACTCCATGTCTATCTGGCCAACAAGCTACCCCTGCTCTCACTCTGGACTCACTTGGCATTGATGTGTGCTATGTATCAGAAACAAGAATTCAAGATGCAACCATAGTGGTTGAGCTAACCGCCTCATCACTCTCCACTGGTTTCCACCTGTGCATCTCTGGTGGCCTAGAGGCTGCTGAGGCGGGATGTGTAGGGTGTGGTAACGTCCGGAGTCACCGGGCGGAAGCGTCCTTGCGTGACTGGATACATGTTGATAGTCGCCCCTGTACGGTTCGTCTGGAAACGTCTGCGAAGGAGTCTCACAAGGATGACGTTGATCGATGTCTGTTTGTCTTGTCTGCTTACGCTCCAACTGACGGTAGCTCTGAGACCATCAAAGGCAAATTTGATGACGCCATGAATGCCCTGTTGCACCGAGCTAAAAGCCCAGATATGGTGGTGGTTGCCGTAGATATGATGGAATAGGTGGTCGACATGGACTGCACTCAGTACGTACGGTGAACGAGTGCTTCAGCTGGCCGCAGGCTGTTTTATGCATAATAACCTCCGAAACAGCCGAAGTCCTCTGGCCACATGATATCTTCCAATGGCGTGCTGGCCACGAACCCAGATCGATCACATCGCCATCAATTACCGAGGCCGCGGATCAATAACTGGCTGCCGGTCATTTTAGAACACATTTGTGGATTCTGACTGCGCACTCGCCTGGAGTCTCTTCTCCTTTCATTTTCCAGGCCGGCGTGTGGTGCGAAAAAATCGCCTGGCAAATGAGAAACTACCAGATCCGGATGTCAGACGAACTCAGCAGAATCCTCTTCTAGAGTCTCTTCCAAATGATCCACCGTCAGATGCGGATTCACACTGGCAGTTTTGATTGTGGTATAGCGCCACCGGGCCGACTCAAGAACCGAATATCAGACCACGCAATGAACTGTTCAAATCTCGGAGAAATATCCCAGCCAGTCCCAAACATAACTTGATGCGACGAATTATCAGACGTCAAGTGAAAGTGAGCGTGCCAACCGATCGTGAAGTGTGGTGGACACCGAAAGCCAAAGAAATGGAAGGGGTTCAGAAAACCGGTAATGGACAAAGATTAATTCAGTTGATCCGCGCGTCCGATCCCAAAAAACCGTTTGTGAGCTACACCATCCACAGGAGGAATGGAGTGACCGTCTTAAATAAAGAAGAGCGTCTCGACCTTTGGGCAGCATATTCGAACAACAATTGTCGTGACCACCAGTTGGCACTCATCTGGAGCCCAGAGTTGACGTAGAACCCTGGCTGGTGAACGTGGAACCACCTACGGCCTCGGAGGCTTACGACTGCATATGTCCCCCCACCGAGCTTCTGGTCCGGATGACCTCCCACCTGCATTGTTCAAAGATGGGGGTGAAGTTTTCAGTCAGCGCTTGTCTGATCTGTTTGCTTGCATATAGGAAAAGAAGTCTGTCCCAGACAACTGGAGACAGTCGGCGATAGTGCCCATTTTCAAAAAAGGGGCTCGTAGCGAGTGTGGCAACCACAAGGCGATCAGCTTGACTCCGGTCGCTACTAGAATGTTGGCGTCATTCGTGCTTCATCGCCTTACGGTGGCTCGTGATACACTGACTCGGGAGCAGCAAGCGGGATTCCGGCCTGGTAGGGGTTGCCTTTACCAGAGCTTTACACTCCGTCAGGTGCCAGAACAACGCTATACGTATAAGCGACCCACAGTTCTAGTCTTCCTTGATTTGCAAGGCGCATTCGACTCGGTTGACCGGTCTGTTCTTCTTGTCATGCTTGCCCACCAAGTAATGCCCCGAAAGTTTGTGAACATAACAATCTTTTTGTATTCCCAGAGTTCCGGACGTGTGAGAGTATACGGCGAGCTCTCCAAAAGCCTCCGCATACAAAGCGGTGTCCGTCAGGGATGCTCACAACCTTCATTCCTTTTTAGTTTCGTGATCGATGAGATAATGGGTTTAACCCTGGAAGGTCTTGAAAACCCCGGTGCCCAAATAGTCTGTAACGAAAACCTTATCGATATGGAATATTCAGACTGCAGTGTTCTCGTCACCGAAGAGGAGAACAAGGCACAGTTGCTTTTTCGGTGGACTGCTATGCACTTTGCACCCACGAAGTGTAAGGTTATTCCGCTGAACATGCAATCAATTAACAATTAGCTAATTTGAGGCACCAATGGCGTCAAAGCGGTATATCCCTAAATCGCAAGGAACGTGTGTATCAAGCTACACTGCGGGCCTTTTTGTTGTATGGGTGTGAGAATTGGCCTGCTCGAGCAGCGGGCCTGAGACGTCATCAGGTGTTCGACAATTGTTGTCGTTGTTGTTGGGGTTTGCGAATCCGTAACGAGGCAATTAGAAGGCGAATTTTTGGTTGTGCAACGAGGACTTCCATTTAGGAATATGTCCAGTAACAAAAGTTGCTTTGGTTGGGCCATGCTAATTTCCGTGCCCAATTCAGAGTGGTGGAAGCAAAGAGGTGGCCAATCCTTCACTTGGCAGGAGGGCGTGAAAGAGATTAGGAAACGTCTTGGTGCCGTCCGTACTACTCGCCTACCTGGATGGGAACCGCGTTATCCCTACTGCACCCGGTTGGAGACGCTGCAATGTATGACTGCTAATTGATGTCAAAGCCTGTTCATGTTGTCAGTCTCTATCCAGATTGTCTGAATGTGTGCCTGGAAGTGTAGGCACCTTGGAATGGCTGCACTAAGCTAGCACTAAGTCCCCTCCCTGTCCACCTTTATTATTTTCTTAACAATAATGTTTTCAAATAAATCATGGCTGTACGGCACCAAAGCATCTCTGATGTCATGCTGCACATGATGATGGTGATGATGTTGCAAGTATAATCAACATCTCCAAGCAGAACAGGATCGATTGGTTTGAAAACCACCGGTTTGCGGCAGAATACCTTTAGGTGAACACCGATAAATTTCGACATCTTTTGCAGGCCAAGATGATCATATATAGGCCATACTGGAGGTCCTGGTTGGCTGCCGTCATAGCAATCTGCTACACATCTCCAACGCTCTGTACATCTGCCCCATCTGTCCCGCCATGGATGCACGATAAAAGAAGTAGAAGATTGTAGTCGACTGCTTTTTTTCCATATGACAACTTGCTTAGAATCTTGAATCATCTTGACAATGCGGAGTCTAAGTGTAACCGCATGCGCCCTGGAGATTACAACGCGTTAGGAACGGCTTGTTTGAAGCTAAATTGCCACGTATCACTTGGCGTGACCTCCAACAAGCACGCACGAGTTTCTGGTTCTCCCCGATATCTTCCGTCTTCATCTGCCTTTGTCTGAAGGTACCTAAAAGACATTCAGTTTGGTCATAAAATGACGAGCGAAGCAAGACCAAGGCCTTTTAAGGAGCACACAAGTAAGCAAACTGATCAGCCGTAAACTTGGGTTCATTGTTCGATATGCTCCTCCTGCGGAAATTTTTGAGCAGTCTCTGGAACATTGCGAAAACTTTGAGAAAAACTGTCAAATTTCACAGTTGGTTGGTAGGGGTACGCTCAGTGTCCCCTGGCACTGGTTCTTCGTTGGGGCATTTAAATCTGGAAAATTCAGATCGGATAAATTAAGAATACAGAACGTATCAATGAAAACTCGAAATGTGCAGACATTATAAGGCATCCGTGTGGCATGTAATTGATGTTTAAATTGGAATTCAGGAGCATGGTGATTCAGGGTTGAAGGAGAATAATGTGATGAACTTGGACGCATTTTGCGAGTCTCAGCGTAACCAATGACTGTCTGAGATCGATGTAAAGAACAAAGTGTTGGTCATGCGACATTCTACATCAAAATATGGATTTCACCTACGAGGAAAACCAATGATAGCGGCTTGCTTTCTGTTAAACTTCAATTTTCTTTGCCGCTGCAAGAGTTTTGTATGTACGCCTGGATCGACTTCATCTGATTGGTAGCACTCATCAGCGTTAGATTACACACAACCTATAAACAACTCTTATGCGAGTGAATTCGTCGAATATTTGGGACGTTTCCACGATCACAGCAAAATCACCTGTAGATTCAGGCGAACTCTTGTTGTAGCCTTCCTTCATTTGATGGGGTGCGAACTGCGATATTGGGAATTGAAGGGATCAAATCAGCCTTTCAAGAAGAAGAGGATTAATCCTCACATGGCATGATAGGCAGAGCCGACAAATTCGACTGAACACGTGATTTGTCCCATGTTAAAAATTTCCTGAAATAAGTACAGGAACTGTCTCCTCCTCTGGTTGCAACGATGTCCCATTAACAACCTTCTGGAAAAGACGAAACTGCAGGGAATCAGCAAGTTAGAGGGGAACACGATACTGATCGTGTATAAGTAAGGTATTAGCGCGCACTGGCCTTAGGAACTGTTAGGCAAAATTCTTCGACGATCCCGCTTTTCCGCTGGCAGTCAGGTGCTGTTTCGGCCTATATTCTTTCCCTTTTTATTTTTGTTTAAAATTCGGGACACTTGCCGGTCCGGCATCGAGCCGGGATCTGATTGGTCGAAAGTTGGGAACCAACTGCCAATCGTGACACAGTAATGGCCGAATGCCGGTTGCCAATGGCGCATCCAGAAGGCGTCAGAATTTCCAGAAAGTTGTCGCCGCTTGCGCTATATATATAACATATTGTACAAGTGTTCTTGACTTGGTTTTGGGCGTTAATATACCTTGAGCACCTTTGATGGTTGTTTTGACATGAACGCTAGCTTGGGAGTCTCAGACCGAAAACTAAGCTGAGGAAAATGCCGGTACTACAGGAACGGAGTTCGCTGGGCCAGCTCACTAGGGATATTTTGTCACAAATTATACATTCAGGAATCACCTTCACCTCACTTGGCTTTCCGTGCAACGGTTGAATGAATGAAAGTACCGAGGGTGGTTTTGTCCTATACCTCTGTAAAGAACAAACGCTGAAAACCGATGTACCTGCTTTCTCATTCGTATCAAGAGACAAGTGACGGATTCTGAAATACTCTCTTTCTGATATTCCACCGTCACACGTTCAGTTACATTCAACAGCTTGCTTCTGCATTGAGAAACCGGTTGGGGTTTGGCAATTTCGTGAAGAAGTGTATCAGAATATAACCTGGTTGACAGTTGGATTGCATATATTTCGCCACCATTCGAGGTCGAATTCTCAAAGTGCATTAAGGCCGTGCCAGACTAAATGCACCACAACCGAGTTGGCTCCGAAAAGTTATCACCCAAACTCTACACTGTGCTGCCAAAAAAACCGTTCAGATTGGTTCGTTCAGTCTGCCATTGATCCCAGTCCACCCCAACCAATAAATGCCAGTTGTATACGGAACGACTCACTGAGCCCTTCGTAGTTGATGGTAAGGACCCTATTCAAGAAGATGCGAAACCGCTACAGCTTACTTCCTAACCCAAAATCAGTTGAGAACCACTCCCAAGTTTCAACTAATCAGTACACTCCGCCACAAGTAGCTAGTAACTAGTACCCACCGACTCAAGTTGAGGTCGTATGAAATTCAGAAGAGAGATGCGACGAAAAGTCACCAAGTTCAACAACTTAACCGAGCTCGACGCTGACCTCAACGATGTGACTCTGCAGTCCAGCCGTCACAATGGACGGAATGAACGTGTACGTATGTGTGTACTGCCACATGACCGTCATACAACACTGACGTGGTCACGAACATCAACATGAAAAACACACTGCTCTCCCCATATTACCTCAGAGGACAAATTCTGATATTTTATCAAGTGAAATAATAACAGCACGTGTGCTGATGTATGCCTGAACATCGGAAAGCTGGAACACAAATGGGCGAGATTGCTTCTACGCAATGACTGGGTGCTGTTAACAGAAACTGACACATTATCAAATGCCCAGGAGCGTTCCAACACTCGTTCAAAACTAGACTGACAACCCTAAGTTTCACACTGCTGTTTAAGAGAATCTGTCTTACTCAACTGCCATAATATCCCAGCAGCAGTAGAGTCCCCGTGACAAATTCCGACTGGATTCCAGCCAAAGCTATTGCCACAACGCTAAAACAAGTATCAAGTAGTATAAATGATACGATAGAGAATGTCTATCCCCTTAAAACGCGTCCGAAATCACCTGTGCTTCACTATTGCTAACATTACCTCCAACAAATTTCCCCCAGCAAAACATCTTGTTAATTTAAGCCAAGAAGTGATCCCCATGATTCCTTTCACCGGACCTGCATTCACCGGTTCGGTGTAATCGGGATATCGGTGCTGTCTACAGGGCCATTGAATAGAAACATGCAAGGTTTACCCCTAATTGCTTTTTGCAGATCTTACAGCCTACTGGCCTCATCAGAAAATCACAAACTCCAAGGCCCTTTCAGGCCTGTATTGCATTCCGAAGACTCTTCGATGTGCGGACTTTCGCCACTGAATGAATCGAGACTGATCGCACCGAACTAAATAAAAAAATCCGACGTCTGACGGAGCCTACCAAAACGGTAACTATGGTGAGTCAGCGGGCAGCATGTAGGCTAACAAAAGTTGTTTCTGTCTAACATGTTTCTAACATGTTTATGTCTGGCATGGCGAAACTATACTTCACCGCGTCATACTATCAGACATGTTGAGCGTTTCTCTATCAAGCCCTACCTCCCAAAGCCCAGGCTACAGCTAGAACTCCAAACCGGGTCTGAATGTGTCAATGAACTGTTCACAAACTAGGCCACCATGGAGACCCATATGAACCATGGGACATCTGTCTTTCGAAAAATACCACCTTAGTTGATCGACCCCCTCCGGGCTGTGGTAGAGACGACACAGGGTCTACTCCGTCCGATTAGCTAGCCACACAGATCAGTCAATGTCTCGAAAGCCAAAATGAAACTGCCGACGGGAAGAAATTAACCAGTTTATCCCAGTCTTGAAGTCAATGCGTGGGCCATGGCACCCAATTTTCCTCGCGACCATGCGAGAATGTACTTTTGTTGTCCCATATAATGTGCACAAGCATGAACGATCCAGTGACCCTCGTGTAAACATCTAAATTTTAAATGAATTGTAAGGATGCCCAACCGGTAATGAATCCTTGGAATGCAGTCGTCCTCCGTATTTATTGGGCTGTCACCACTAAGATCACCCAACACCCTATCGCACTTACAATTTTTCGTCCAGCCTGACCACAGGTCACTTAAATTTTGCGACAATGCAAATAGCGCAACCAATCCCAGGGACCTTACACAGAGCAAGACCTACAGGATTGTGTGCTCTGAGTCCCTGAACATGTCTGAAAATTGATTTTTTCGACGTATACTCAGCTGTCCATTCTTAATGCCTGAGTAGATAAATTAAATGACATGACAGAATCCCGGCCTCTGTTGCACAGTACACACAATAATTTATCGAGGAACGGACGATTGGGTTGTGAAAGCTCCAACAATATCGCTGCAATATAGTCAACCTGTTCATAGTCATGTGGAGCTTCTAGGAATGGAGGATCTCCCTTGAGAGAAAACAACAACCAGACTGCGAAAATGCATCTAATCCTAATGCATATTCGCTCCAGAGGGTGATTGGACTTCTTGATCATGAACAGGTCTGGAAGTCAAAAAAGTAGCCAGAGTTGTCCCCATATCAGTTTATCAAGTCTGACCATTCACGACGCTGTATTAATACCCTTACATGATCTGGGCACCTGAGCGTCCTAAATGGCACTTATTGCTAATGTGATAGCAAACTTTCGGGCATTTCGGTCGATTTCAACTTACCGTTGATTTTTCCAGACAAATTTGTACTCAAGTCAGACTGGTCACTTTGTACGAAAAATGAAACGTACAATAATTATCATATTCACTCGCCACGATGATCGTACCATTACAACCGTTCGTTGTGCTGGTTTCTATTTGACTGATTGACAGTCGCTCGGTTCCCAGCAACTGTCACGCAGTTAGAGTGACTTGAGTAAGTGAACAAGACTTGGCGGTGCAGAACGGGGCTACTGCCGCGGAATTTTAAACCTGTTTAACTTTTTCGCAACGCAGTGTCGGGTTTTTATGATCCTACCGAAATTTTCTAGGAGCTAACGTTGTCCGCAACGCTTCACACTCGCGACTTAAGATCACCTCAGGTCGGGAATAGTGAGTGTCATCCGGTAGAGGTGCGTCTCGCACCATTGTCGGCTTCGCTTAGCGTTCGTCGCCTGAAGAATCTCGTTGACGCCTCACTAGGTCCCATCTCCATCCAGTCAGTCGTGTTTCGACAACTTGAGTGACCGTAACAAAAACGTGAGCGCCGTCCGCATAAGTCGGTATCTGGTTGGGCGCATGCACCCGTAGGGCTGTCTTAACAGGTAAGTGTCAACAGTGAACGACACCAGCGACAGAATTCATTCCCTCGTGTCTAAATTTCTATCTCAACCCGTCCCACAGAAAACGAAACAGTCCAATGCAAATGTGGTAAACGGCTACAAAATCTCCCAAAAGCATAAAACGTCTTAGCTGATTGCATCAGTGCGGTTCCTAATGGAGCCCACCCGACTCTACCGATAAAACAGCGAATCCGGTGTAGGTTGAGAGAAATGATAAACGTATACCGGATATACTGGAATATACGCGAAAACACCGTCAACAATCTGACGTGTCTTCATGATTGCCCAAACACTCGCGAATGTGAGAACGTACTCACATATGGCAGCCTCCTTTTGAAAAGGCTGGCTGATCCAGAAAAGGTGAAACTCCTCCATTTTCCATACTTACCTCCCAAGTTCCCGTATGAAATATCAGGCTATAAGGCTGCGTATGACCAAAGCACACAGGCCACTATAAAGAAATCAACTGATTTGTGTATGCTGGCTGAGGTTGCTGTGAGCCCTCGACCCATCCTTGGACTGGCGAATGCTCCCAAATGGTTTACACTCCTACCAAAAGCGAAGGCAAACTTGTTGCGGGAAAGTTCACCAGAAGCATTTTCACGTGTAAATCGTCGATTTGCGCTTCGTTACACTTCGGTGATGTAGTCCCTGAATAAGCTTCAGTGTTCACAGGCACATCTCCACCAACATTGTCACATTATTGCTCGTACAAAATGTTATATCCTC
The DNA here is from genome assembly GCA_004794785.1 of Opisthorchis felineus. Lineage (NCBI taxonomy): Eukaryota > Metazoa > Platyhelminthes > Trematoda > Opisthorchiida > Opisthorchiidae > Opisthorchis > Opisthorchis felineus. Next base: position 52,812 of record SJOL01000599.1, on the reverse strand, counting down.
TTTCATAAGGTATCTGTCAGACTCGTTAGTTCACCGGAATGGAGAAGACAAACAACTTCGAGGAAGTTGTGCTGCAAACAAGTGGATCGTTCAGTGACATGGAATTAAACTGGACCAGAATATAAAATAGCTAACAGTAAAATAGTATATCAGTAGAGGCTGAAATTTAGAAACAGGGTTTTCGGTATACAATACATATCGTTAGCAAAGAGGATTTGTCCGTTTGGAGGAAGTCCTCCTAACATCTCCCTTTTGAAGTGCTCGATCATAGGACTGCTGCTGAGGGTTGAGTTGCATTGGTATGACGGGCCTTCGAATTCGATCTGTCCATCTTCTAGGGGCGCAACGTTTGGAAATTACTGGTCCATTCAACGGTTCTGGAGATTTTGGCTTTTGAGCCAATTCAAATGTGACGAGAAGAATCTCCAGTGGAAGAACAGGATCGAGTGTAGCAGTCGCGGAAAGATAGGAAGAGCGTAGCTGATTGGTATGACGGACCCAGAATGGAGCAGCCTACGTTTACCTCATAGACAACTATTCCAGCACGGCGCACAATTATACCTTGTGTCCACTTTTCCGCACCACCACGATAGTCTATCGCTAGCACAGATTGGCCGGTTATCAATATGTTACCTACAGCACCCTGACGTCGGTGGGACTGAAGTTCCATATTTGTGTTTATATCGGTTGGCGAATGTGGTTTTAGACGGAGGATGTCAAAGCGTAAACGGATCTCCCGGTTCATAAGTACCACCGCCGGGAACTTACCGTGTGAAGCGTTCATATTTGTTTCGCCCTGTAACCCAGCAGAAGTATGTGGCACGCTCCCCTTTGAGTTTTAGGAGTGAGTTGACTTTGTCAAAAGCGGACTGGTACTGATGTGACCAGTTCCAACGCACACTATTTTTTTGAAAGGTGATTTAGCGGTTCACGGACACGACGCACGTCTGGCAGAACTGAACTGTTATCGCTTACTAAACTGAGGAATGAGCGCAAGGTTGCCAAATCCGTCGGCGCTGGAATTTGTTGTATGGCAGAAATATTTTCTGGGTCTGGATGACAACCATTTTTGTCAAAAATAAATCCAAGATATTTGATGGATGTGAGAAAAATGCACATTTTTCTGCACGTAGGCGAAAACCATATTGCTGAATTTGTTCGAGTACAAAATGCAAACGATGCAAATGTTCGTCTTGACTAGAACCTGCGAGAATCATGTCATACAGATAAGCAGCAACTACTGATAAACCGTTTAGCATGACACCCATTGTTTTTTTGAAATATTGCTGGTGCAGATTTACCCCAGATGGCAAACGGTTAAATTGAAACAAACCGCAGTGTGTTAATTGTCAGAAGTTCTGTGGAGTGATCAGAGACTTTTATTTGAAGGTAAGCATCAGCGAGATCCAGCTTTGCGTAGCATTTTCCACTACTGAGCTTGGTGAACAAATCTTCTGGTATCGGTAATGGATACTAGTTAAAGTCTAACATGGCGTTTAATCAAGTGGAATGATCAGCACATATGCGCACCTTGCCATTAGCTTTCTTGATAACAACAATAGGAGCTGCCCATGATAAATAGTTTACTGGCTGGATAACTTCGGATTGCTGGAAACGACCAAGTTCATTCTCCACAGTTGCGAGAGCGGCAAATGGTACGGGACGCTTCGGTCTGAAAATCGGTCTGGAATCGGGTTGGAGTTTGAGGTTTGCATTGGTTTTGGTACAGCATCCAAAACCACCCTGGAAGACATCATTGAATTTAGTCTTGAGTGTGTTAGCAAAGTGTTCTGCAATGTCTGAAGAGGATGGAAATTTCAGAGCAACACATACAGATGATAAAAGTACATTGAAAAGATCAAGTTTCTCAGTCCAATCAAGTCTAAGAATGTTCAAATTAGGAAAGTCAGTGAGATAAAAAGTTCGGGAGAAATGCAGATTGTTGAAGGATACATTACAGACTAACTTACCAGTCAGTATTAGGGTACTGCCAGATGCACTTTGGCCCGATGATTCGTGAATGACACGACAGGTTTTCTTATCAACTCTCAACTGGAACGTGAGGTCGGCGTAATGCCTGAAGCTGTGTCGAGCTGCAGACGAATTGGAATTTTGATGATGAAAGCTGTATGATATTTCCTTCGGGACTCAAGTTCAACTTGGAATGTTGCGAACACAGATCTCGACTGCGGACGTTTTTTGCGTACAATCGCTACTTGACTATGTTGCTGATTGGACTGTTGAAGCTCTTTTGGTTTTTGGGAACTGTGGGATTTTGTGGCCCCACCGATGACACGCCTGGCACTGGTGCTTCTTGAGTAGACAGAAACGTGCATAATGCCGCTCACTACAGGACCAAAACGAGTTGGCGGGTCTTTATCATGTGTAACAGTGGTTCGTTTCAATGCCATGACACCACTGGGAGTAGTAGGTCGTTACGTCTGCTGTACCATTGCAGTATCGTGTTTAAGGTTACGCAAACGTTGGCATTCGGTGATGAGTACTCTGACGGTAATATCCCTCTCGTGTTCAAGCTTGAAAAGCAATCGAGGACGAATATCTGATTCCTGCGGAGACTGAAGACCAGCAACGAAAATTAGACACTTGAGCTGACACTCTGTAAGTGACTGCAATTGAAATTTTTCACACTCACGTTTGAAGACACCGGCAAAAGTGGCGTAAACTTCGGCATCGCGCTTGGTCATTTGAGACATTTGTATCGAACATTAAAAAGTGAATTTTGGTCACCGAAAAGTTCACGGAGTTGTTCCGCTGTTTGTGCAAAGTTTAGATCATTTGGATGTTTGGGAAGGAGGAAATTCGTGAACCAATCGTGCTCGAGGGTTCCAATTTTCCGGACCAAGAGACGGGATTTCCAAGCATCATCTTTGTCGGTAGACTCATCTTGAAAAGTATGTTCTTAAGGACTGTATCATGAATCAAATGTGAGACCAGATGCCGGTTCATAGAGAAATTCTGCACTGGTTGCTGCGATAGAATCGGCGAATGATAATGAAGTGCCACTTTGAGATGGACCTGATGTCTGAAGACCGATAACTTGAGTAAGGACTGAATAAGTCGCACTTGCGATTGTTCGAACTGCGCTTGTTGCTGTTGAAGGATTGCTCTAAAATACTCAGCTGAGACTGGCGTGTTTGTATTCGCGTTGGGTTCGTGTCACCAGTTTTATATCATCTTTGTTAATGTATCAGTCAAACTCGTCAGTTCACCGGAATGGAGAAGACAAACAACTTCGAGGAAGTTGTGCTGCAAACAAGTGGATCGTTCCGTGACATGGAATTAAACTGAACCAGAATATAAAATAGCTAACAGTACAATAGGATATCAGTAGAGGCTGAAATGTAGAAACAAGGTTTTTGGTATACAATGCAATTCGTTAGCAAAGTGGATTTGTTCGTTTGGAGGTAGTCCTTCAAACAGGGTGTGGAATCCGCAGTTGGTGAGCTGGCAGACGAGTGTTAGTTGGAGTTGAATGTGGTGGGATAACACACGCAATCTTCGAGTGCGATTCAACGACGCGAATCACTGTATCTCTTTTTCTCCTTGTCAGGTGAGCTAGCATTTTGAAAAAGAGGACAAAAGACGATGTGGGACGGGAGGTTGAGAATGACTGGTAGAGTAATTACCTTGAAGATTGTTCAGGAGCTTGTTGCAAATCTGGAGGATGTTTGATACACACTGAGCAAAGGCGTAAGGTAATATTGTGGCCATATATGTAGATCGCACGGGTTAGCTCGCAACGGCGAAAGCGGGTTGACGGGATTGATTGGTGCCTGGAATTGAATGCAAGATGGGGCAATGAACAGCATGTATACGCTGCCGCCGTATCAATGCAGTGAATAACATGATAAGAACGAAACTCCTCAGGGAGGGACATNGGGACGACACAGGGTCTACTCTGTCCGCTTAGCTAGCCACGCAGATCGCTCAATGTCTGGGAAGCCAAAATGAAACTGCCGACGAGAAGAAATTAACCAGTTTATCCCAGTCTTGAAGTCAATGCGTGGGCCATGGCACCCAATTTTCCTCGCGACCATGCGAGAATGTACTTTTGTTGTCCCATATAATGTGCACAAGCATGAACGATCCAGTGACCCTCGTGTAAACATCTAAATTTTAAATGAATTGTAAGGATGCCCAACCGGTAATGAATCCTTGGAATGCAGTCGTCCTCCGTATTTATTGGTCTGTCACCACCAAGATCACCCAACACCCCATCGCACTTACAATTTTTCGTCCAGCCTGACCACAGGTCACTTAAATTTTGCGACAATGCAAATAGCGCAACCAATCCCAGGGACCCCATACAGAGGAAAACCTACAGGATTGTGTGCTCTGAGTCCCTGAACATGTCTGAAAATTGATTTTTTCGACGTATACTCAGCTGTCCATTCTTAATGCCTGAGTAGATAAATTAAATGACATGACAGAATCCCAGCCTCTGTTGCACAGTACACACAATAATTTATCGAGGAACGGACGATTGGGTTGTGAAAGCTCCAATAATATCGCTGCAATATAGTCAACCTGTTCATAGTCGTGTAGTGCCTCTGGGAATGGAGGATCTCCCTTGAGAGAAAACAGCAACCGGACTGCGAAAAAGCATCTAATCCTAATGCATATTTGGTCTAGAGGGTGATTGAACTTCTTGATCATGAACAGGTCTGGAAGTCAAGAAAGTAGTCAGAGTTGTCCCCATATCAGGCTATCAAGTCTGACCAGTCACGACCCTGTATTAATACCCTTATATGATCTGGGCACCTCAGCGTCCTAAATGGCACTAATAGCTAATGTGATAGTAAACTTTCGGGCATTTCGGTCGATTTCAACTTACCGTTGATTTCTCCAGACAAATTTGTACTCAAGTTAGACTGGTCACTTTGTACGAAAATGAAACGTACAAGAATTGGCATATTAACTCTCCACGATGATAGTACCATTACAACCGTTCATTGTACTGGTTTCTATTTAACTGATTGACAGTTGCTCGGTTCCCAGCAACTGTCACGCAGTTAGAGTGACTTGAGTAAGTGAACAAGACTTGGCGGTGCAGAACGGGGCTACTGTCGCAGAATTTTAAACGTTGTTAACTTTTTCGCAACGCAATGTCGGGTTTTTATGATTCTACCGAAATTTTCTAGGAGCTAACTTTGTCTGCAACGCTTCACATTCGCGACTTAAGATCACCCCAGGTCGGGAATAGGTGAGTGTCATCCGGTAGAGGTGCGTCTCGCTCCATTGTCGGCTTCGCTTAGCGTTCGTCGCCTGAAGAATCTCGTTGACGCCTCACAAGTTCCCATCTCCATCCAGTCAGTCGTGTTTCGACAACTTGAGTGACCGTAACAAAAACGTGAGCGCCGTCCGCATAAGTCGGTATCTGGTTGGGCGCATGCACCCGTAGGGCTGTCTTAACAGGTAAGTGTCAACAGTGAACGACACCAGCGACAGAATTCGTTCCCCTGTGTCTAAATTTCTGTCTCAACCTGTCCCACAGAAAACGAAACAGTCCAATGCAAATGTGGTAAACGGCTACAAAATCTCCCAAAAGCATAAAACGTCTTGGCTGATTGCATCAGTGCGGTTCGTAATGGAGCCCACCCGGCTCTACCGATAAAACAGCGAATCCGGTGTAGGTTGAGAGAAATGATAAACGTATACCGGATATACTCGAATATACGCGAAAACACCGTCAACAATCTGGCGTGTCGTCATTATTGCCCAAACACTGGCGAATGTGAGAACGTACTCACATATGGCAGCCTCCTTTTGAAATGGCTGGCTGATCCAGAAAAGGTGAAACTCCTCCATTTTCCATCCTTACCTCCCAAGTTCCCGTATGAAATATCAGGCTATAAGGCTGCGTATGACCAAAGCACACAGGCCACTATAAAGAAATTAACTGATTTATGTATGCTGGCTGAGGTTGCTGTGAGCCCTCGACCCATCCTTGGACTGGCGAATGCTCTCAAAATGGTTTACACTCTTACCAAAAGCGAAGGCAAACGTGTTGCGGGAAAGTTCACCAGAAGCATTTTCACGTGTAAATCGTCGATTTGCGCTTCGTTAAGCTTTGGTGATGTAGTCCCTGAATAAGCTTCAGTGTTCACAGGCACATCTCCACCAACATTGTCACATTATTGCTCGTACAAACTGCTATATCCTCTTTGATAAGGTATCTATCAGACTCGTTAGTTCACCGGAATGGAGAAGACAAACAACTTCGAGGAAGTTGTGCTGCAAACAAGTGGATCGTTCCGTGACATGGAATTAAACTGAACCAGAATATAAAAAGAGCTAACAGTACAATGGGATATCAGTAGAGGCTGAAATGTAGAGACAAGGTTTTCGGTATACAATACAAATCGTTAGCAAAGTGGATTTGTTCGTTTGGAGGTAGTCCTTCAAACAGGGTGTGGAATCCGCAGTTGGTGAGCCGGTAGACGGGTGTTAGTTGGAGTTGAATGTGGTGGGATAACACACGCAATCTTCGAGTGCGATTCAACGACGCGAATCACTGGATCTCTTTTTCTCCTTGTCAGCTGAGCTAGCATTTCGGAAAAGAGGACAAAAGAGGATGGGGGACGGGGGGTTGAGAATGACCGGTAGAGTAATTACCTTAAACGGTGTTCAGGAGACTGTTACAAATCTGTAGGATGTTTGATTCACACGGAGCAAAGGCGTAAGGTAATATTGTGGCCATATATGTAGCTCGCACGGGTTAGCTCGCAACGGCGAAAGCGGGTTGAGGGGATTGATTGGTGCCTGGAATTGAATGCAAGATGGAGCAATGAACAGCTTGTATACGCTGCCACCGTATCAATGCAGTGAATAACATGATAAGAACGTAACTCCTCAGTGAGGGACATTATCAAAAACTGTCCTGAACACGCTATCTGTTTCGCCACGTTTGGGGCTCATGAGGCAGGCGTAGTCCTCGGAAATTGATGCAGTCAACTCTCGACTTGAAAATCAATTTGGTTAAGTGCTCATTCATTGCACATTGGCTGATCTATGGGAACGCTGAATTATTCAGACGCACCGGGTTGGTGTGCACAAAAGCATAGTCGACGCAAAAAGGTATACAACTCGCCGGAGGAAATATAAACAGGCTATTCCCATTGGTTTGCACGTCCCCCAGCAGACTGTTGTTTGTTTACTTCGTTTAACTACGAGTACATTCAAAAAATGTTTTGTGACATGGTGGTCTGGAATTATGGAGACACTGATGCATATCAATGCATGTCTGCCATCTACTTCAATCGGTCGCCCACACTCACGTGACAACGTGTTTTATTGATGTGCCTTCTAACGGGACTCAGGGTTATATCGTTAGGTAATAAAATCAATACCCATTGTTCAACTCCAACGCCCTTTTACTGCCGACCTGCCATGCCACGAGCATGGGGACTACGATTCTACCAGGTTGCCGAGGGCTAGACAGCAATAGCCAAGATGCTGCGGGATCTAGATTCGAACCGCGGAACATAGTTCAACAGCTGTACATCACCACATTGTGACCTAAACTCTATTGGAGACGAAGCCGTTGGTGCAGAAAATCTGAACTTCATTAACAGTGTAACCGGTAATTACATCTGCATTCTCTTACATGTGCACAAATAAATGAAATGTGCGATTCAAAAGATGGCAGATAATGAGGTTGCGGCGTATAATGAGCCAAATATTCAGCCTTTAGCGTTGTCACGTTCCTGAAGCGTCACAGATACGTGAGACTGGAATTGAACTCGGCTAAGTCTAAGTTTGGGTAGCACTCAGCTGCATCGCTGTTCTTCAGGGGGCACGCGAATAAGCACATCAAGCCAACGTACCCATATTCGCATTGAATTGAACGGCAATGACCACAGCTGCATTGGATAAACAGAATTGCGATGTCTGACAAGGCCTACCGAAACGGTTACTATGGTGAGTTTAGAGAGCGCATCGTACGAAAAATTCAAGTGAACTCCCATTTCGACGCATTAGACTACGAACACGCACCAGCTTCACCAACGCCTGTGAACAGCGAATGGATAGATCAACTTGTCCTATTACCGCTTTCCTACAGGCAACCGTTTCACACATGTTGTAAGATCCGGGCAACGAAGGATCGTACAGGACGATTGGAGCTATCGGACTGCACACAATTCATATTCACTAGGCGGTAGAAACACACGGATGAGGGCAGAAGATGCTGTATGAAGAACTGTCCAGAGCTGGTTCTACAGACAAATGGGTTAATAAACATCATGAATTAAACAGAACGTACAATCAATAATAACGGAATCGGTAGGAGCAGAAAAACGAAGAGTTAAGCAGCAGCGTTTTAGGGAAGCGATAGCATGATATATATGATATATGATATATGATATATATATGATGAAATACAAGCGGGCACTCAAATAGTATTAGTAAGCCATATAAGGAGATGGCGGCGCAGAAACAGTTAGTAAGCTCGGGGGGAGTGGGGAGTAAAAGAAAATGTGTGTGTTTTTAAGCTGATGGCGCGACGCAGCAGCACGTGCCACGTTCAGATCAACAGAAATTGTCGGGTTCGAAACGACACAAAGGTATTACATAAACTGAATCACCGGAGCTGTCAAGTTGATGCAGTGCATAACACGGTCGTCTTCCATCCAAGGCCCTCACAGTTCGCCTTTCGATAAACCGAAGCAGACAATCAAATAAGTAGATGGAGTTGATATGAACTTGCAAGCGAAGATGGACAGGTAGCGTTGGTGGCTAGGGCATAAACAGACTTTAATCAGGAGCAAAAACCCGGTGAAAGAGCCACACAGGAAGCAGGCCGTTGTAATAAACGGGCGTACTTTACGCTACTCATAAGCAGTCAGAAAAAATAGGAAAAATGACCGGTGATTGATGTTGGTTCACAGGAATCAACACAATTCTTGCCTGTTGAACACTGGCTTTCATGATGTCGAATCTAGTCTAAATCGAAACTTTCTTGTCACCATTGGAGCACCAGACTTGCATGCCAATTCCACTTGGGAAAAAAAATTTCTCCAAAAAACACTACCTGATTGCTTGTGACTCGCAGGCTAAAACGATGATTACTCCCTCCGAACAGAATTCCTTAAATTGGCTTGGAGACAAAGTTTGCTGGGTGAAAATTTACGATCACAATGGCAATCAGTGCCATTTTGGACACTGGGATGCTCAGGTCATGTTGTGACCAAGTGAATTACTGTAAGAATGGTCAGACTTGGTGGACTGATATGGTGAACAACTCTGAATAATTTGATGACTTGCAGAACTTTTCATGATCAAGAGGTCCAAACACCCTCTAGACCGAATGTGTATTATAACTGGAATCAGTTTCGCAGTCCTGTGGTTTCAGGGTAAAATGTTCCTAAAACAATTACACAAACATTCTGCCGAAAAACGAAACCGCTTTCCAATGCCGTGAGTTAGACGAATCAAAAAATGTCTAATGCAGAATGCGCCACATAAGCGAAAACATCTCAAAACGCACCAAGTGCGCTTTCTAAGGACATCAACTCCCATATCAAGTGATCCTTATCAGCATCAGTAAACGTTTTATCATTTAATAGCAACTACGTGGGATGATACGGCGTCCAATTAGCAACCTTCTGGACAAACGGAACTGCAGAGAATCAGCAAGTTAAGCGGGAACACGCTACTGATGGGGCATAAGTAAGGTATCAGAGTACACTGGACTTAGGAACGGAGTTCGCTGAGCCAGCTCACTAAGGAATGAATGAATGAATGAACGTACTGCAATTGATACTGTCCGATTACTCTGTAACTTATAAATTCGATGGCATGTTCAGCTGCCTGAATGAGTGTATGAACCGAGGGTGACTGTCACATCAATTGACGTCCGGGCATCAGGTCACCGACTTGCTGCATGTCTCAACTGAGTGCATAAGTTTCCTTCAGCTGGCGAGCGGTGGTCGTTTCGATCAATCGCTTTACGGCAACCACGCTTCTGTAGGCTATGGCGTATCCTCACTGAGCTTTGAAAATCGGCCTACTTGAATTGACATGAATTAACATCAACAGACACAGCGTGCAACTCACTGGCACAATTCGAAACTGAAGACTACTTCGTAGGATTCGCCTTCAGGCCCCATCAGGAGTAAAGGCCTGGTCGCGTTTGAGAGAACATACGCAGTCAAAACCCTCAGAGGTTGTAGGGGATACCTCGTTAACCGTCTAGTGCTATACATCAGCTCTGGCGCCAGGGTGATTAGCAGCCGATGGCTACGATATTTGTTGCATGTAGCATTTGGCTGTTTATACACTAAGATGTGAAGTGTGTTCCGAGTGTTGAACAGAAGCTAAGTGGCCTGATTCGACGAAAGCATATGAGGTTCAGAGAAATGAATAATCTTGACCACTTCTGCCTCTGGGACTATGCCTTGTCCCACACCAAACTCTCATCAACCCGTCGAATGTGTCTGTATGTATATTCCTTGGATTCATTACGGAGAACTTGCTCTAACTTCTAATCCTTGACCAACCTGGCATGAGAAACTCTGAGTGTTGCGGGGACATCCCAAGTATTGCTCAGTGGGTTTCTGAGGCGCGCGAACCGTCACACCATGGTAAGGTTCAGTCTCTTCGTGACTGATTGGGACGCGCCGGTTTTACATGGCCGTTCTATTAGAAAACGTGGTTGCACTCAGAAACGTTGCTCAGAAACGTTTGAAGTATACTTGTTTAAAAAACCGTCGTTCATTCTCGATTAGGAGTCTCAGTGAACCCACCTCGCGTCGAAAACGCCTCGGAATGTGTCTTGTTTCTTAACGAATCAGGGAAACTCGCGGCTAACAGAGGATGGTGCATCATTCGGGGTACGAATAAACGGTGAGGAATTATTTAGATTCTTTTTGGAAGGTGGATTTCGAGTATTGTTGCAATACCACCAGGAATCCCGTCCTTTGACCCCCATTACCCAAAGTATGCGTCTTGCATTCTGGTCCTCCCATATGACAAAGCAGCGCCGGATTTCATATAAGCGATTACTGGGATGTTGATCCACTTCATATGTGGGTCGCATAAACATGGTCCTGTCGGAGGAACCACCAAGCACTTTAATTTCTCCGCTAAACACTTGACAGATACGTGGAAAGAAACTCAATTTCAGGCGCTGTAATCGCACTGCATTCCGTTTAGATCTTAGCTGTCGTATCTCTCAAGGGTTAGATAATGCCACTTTGCAGGCATAGTTAATTACGTTCCGTGTTGTACCGTGGCAGCCATAAAAGCGTCGCGTATGACACGCCTTTGTGCTCCACGGGCATGGGCCAGCCTGTGACTCCTGCTTAATAAAAAGCCTAGGAAAGATTTCAAAATAATAATTACCGCCTCCATAGTATACTCTCAGAAAATGCGTCGTCATGACTGGTGAGTCTAGTTTTAGGCTCAGTCTACATTGCCAGCTATCTACAGTGTGCCATACTAAGGCACACAACTTTGAAACACCTCCATAGACGTCATTTACTTGACTCAGCTCCTCCATAAACTGCTCGACATCGGGATGCATGGGCGTACGTTTACCCGGTTTCGCATGATTGTTTCAAACGACGTGCACGGTGCACAACAATTCGCAGCCAGATTGCGGCCAGAATGGCCTATGCGTGTGGTGTGCCCCACGAACGTGTCCAACATCTCTTTTGCTTATGCTGCGAAACGTTCTACACTTGACTGTACACTCAGTGGTAAACTCTTCCCAAAGTGTGTACAGTCCAACTCCTCACAAGAGCAAGGCGTATCTTAGCAACGATGATCGGACCATGAATGCAACCGTTATTGACCATTCACCTTAGTCACCAGCGTTTGCTCAGTGGAGTAACTGAAACATCATGAATCCCCATGATGTGGTTACATTGACGTTTGTCTTAATATGCTTTTTTTACGTCAATTTCTTTCTAAGAGTTTCGATACGTTGACAACTTAATCAGTTCTTCTCGGCAGGCCATTTGACAGTTATTCTCACTCTCTACTGACCGAAACACCTAGCTGCCCGTCAAGCAGCACTGGAGCCCATTTTTTCACCATGAACGCGGCTCATTACAGCCCAACAACACGTTATTTAGATCAACATAAGAGATGACTCCCGTTTTCTTGATTTGGACTCTTGATAATATGTGTATGTAAACCAGTTTATTTCAATTCATTAGTCACTTGTGAGCATGCAACCTGGATCTTAACTAGTAAAGGTATATTCACGTTTATCAGGGCCTACACGCGCTTACATGTCTGTTGAAGCGATCAACTGAAACTTCGCCGGCTAAAGGCAAGCAAACTGCGTCGTATTACGTTCTGTCCTACTGTGCTCAACCCTAGTGTACAATGCTGTGTTGTAGTGTACTATTCAGTCGGATCTAGTCCTTGTCTCTTACTTTATTGCCTCATCTTGAAAGGACAGACTACAAGGAAATCCACTTATTAGGCAAAACAATATTGGCCGCAAAGGGACCTGAAATCCCGAAAGTTGATGTGACGTGCAACCACGCAATGGGACTAGGAACTTTTGAATTGCCACATCCGAACAGGTAGACATGCTCTTACCCCCACTGATAAGCACGCTTTTTGCGACGCACCAAATGGCAAGTCCGAAACCATTCTGATTGTGCCGACTGTATAATTTTGAAGCAGTTGTACAAGTCTTTCTGGTACCTATCTATCTAAGTGTTGTTTCTAAGGTGATATCTCAAATAAACAGCTTCATGCTTGAGCTAGGACCAGGGGAAAACACGGAAGTAAACGTATTAGTTGTGATATGGTGAGGTTAGCTTGGATTAAAAAAATAAACCGTTTTATGGGGTAAACTATAGGCACATCCCTCTTTCATGAAGGTTCCGGTTCAGTCACGTGCCCAACGAAGACAGGAACAGTTATATCACAGACGAGGGCAATGAAGGGGGGTTAAATTTACCTGGTTTTCGGATGAGGGAAGTTCGTTGAAAGGTAATGATAGCAAAGTGAAACAATAGGAGAACGTAGACCTTTTCTGACGGTTCTAAGGGGATAATAGATGAATTTCTATTAGCAGCACCCAGTCATTGCGTAGAAGGGATCTCGCCATTTCGTAATCAAGCTTTCCGAGTTTCGGACGCTCACATCAGCATACCTGCTGTCATTATTTCACTTAATCAGAAATGAAAATCTGCAAAATGGAAAAGCAGTGCGTTTTTCGTTTTTTTGCGGGTGCCACGTCAGTGTTATATGACGGTCATGTGGCAGTACAAAATTCGTACACATTCACTTCGTCCATTGTGACGGCTGGACTGCAGAGTCATATCGTTGAGGTCAGCGTCGAGCTCTGTTTAGTGGTTGACCTTGATGATTTAGTCGCATTTCTCGCTTGAGTTTCATACGATCTCAACTTCTGTACTACTCCAAATGCACCACCCAATCTTCAGGTTTACTATGGAAACCTCGTTTGGTGTGATTGTCATGAAGTTAGGTGGTTCCATTTTAAGTCTGCATCCGCAATTCACATTACTTCACTTCACATCATTCCAAGAAAAACGATTGGAAAGCCAACTAAATAGATTGATTCACTCGTTATGGGCTGATCTCTGTGAGGAGCAACATCGGGATCTACCTGCCTACATCAGCCGGTGCCTCAGCGTGACGGGAGCATAACAGCAAAGGTTGTTCTAACTGACTCGAAAACAGATGATTCCTGGTGCTTCATGCACCCTATCTCACACCCCATCTCACAGTCCCCAGCTGACTGATTTATATCCTCACTCCCATGTGGTGAGTGTTGCTCCATCATCCTCGGAAAACTCCCTCAAATTCTGCCGGACAGGTGATGATTTATCCATCTGTTCAACAAGGGTTGACTCACAATATTGATTATCTCTCTTCCTCTCATAACATACATTAGATTATTTTGTGGTTACGGTTGTCTACTTCAGTTATAATGGGCTCCCCATCACTGGTTAAAATACGTACACATTATTTTTGTGTCAATACTCTAGAGGCTCGTGGACCATTTCGATAGGAAAACTCCATCCGTTCCAAATTTGGCTGATGTTTTCCTGGAAAATTTCGTGGAGAAATGTTGTGGTGGACAGAACAGGCATGGCCACTTAGTCATCGTTTTAACGGTATTTTCTCAGCCTAATTCTCGGTCTGAACCTTGGAAGCTAGCGTTCCCGTCAAAACAACCACCACAGGTGCACAACGTGTATGAATTCCTAAAACGTGGTTAAAAACGCATGCAAAATGCGTTGTATATAATTTCTATGCGGCGGCATCATTCTTGGAATTTTTAGGCCTTTTGCATGCGCCACATGGAACTGGAGTTCGGCGGATAGCTGATGATGGTGGGCTGTTAGGTCCAGTCTTTCCGCCAACCAGGGCTCATGTTTATGCTGTACCGGTAGGCCACCAGATCTTCTGGTCAGTCACTTGCGGGGGGGGCGCTTCTTTGCCGTACCAGTGCCTAATTGCGAGCGGTAAAGCGGTATCTGTGCGGATCTCCGCCTAACAGTCATCATTTGATGCGTTGAGCACATCATTATATATATACATACACCATGGGTGTATACTTCGTCATTCTGACAATTGCCTAAATACTTCGGCATCCCATAGGACCGGATCGATTGGAAGTTAGGCATTTCCAGGCGTTTCACGTTTCACTGGTCTAGCCAAGCGAATGAGGAGTAACTACGACCAACCAAACTTGATGCTTACAAAACAGCGTTTGACAGGGCAGGAAACACACATTTGAAACCAAGCTGTTCCAGAAGAAGCCATGATCACCATCGCTGTTCAACAACTGTCGTCCGCGGGGTGTTCCAGCGTGCATGGCAAATTCAGCAGTCAACCTAAATTGTCCGGGTCCCCCTGAAACGTCATACGTCTTACGGCGTATAGCGTATTGCAAATAACATAAAACGGACTGAAATATGCAATGAGGCTCACGCCTCTAACAGCTTAACTCTACCTGGAATATCTATTATAAAAAATGAGTACGTCTGAGTGTACTGTAGATGTATGGTCTATCGATCGGGTTGCATTTGGGATAAAATTACACTGATTGAGGGGATTGCTGCCTGTCCCGGTAGACATTTGTCTTTTCTTAACGTTGAAAAATGCACTCTCATCTACGTTCAGAATTTCCTCAAAGCGTTTTACACAACCCATCAGTCATGCATGCGTTCATCTAAATGAACCCTGTTCCAAGTGCAACATCACGCTTGTTGCCCCCTGGTCAGATCAGCTACATCACCGTACTACTTGTTCCATTTCCATAGTGATACTGAAGACGTGTGTTAGAAATATAGGAGAATTTATGAGGCAAATAAGATGGTGATGACAAAAGCGACCTGCGTGGTTGAGGCGGGTGAACAAAATGAAAACAGATTTTAGGACGACAAAAAGTGAATAGTTTCCAGTAAGACAAGTGTTTTTGGCGACTTTTTACGCGTCCATTCTGATTTACAACAAACAGTCTCTTGACACACCCACGGTTAGATCACATGAGTGTTATGCTTCATCCATCACTCAGATGAGTGAAGATCAGTGACGTCAAATAAGAGGGTGAGCAAAATTGTGATTCAGGCTAGCGAATGGCCAACAATTGTGCAAGGCAGAGAAAATTTAAATGCGCGTAACACGCATAGTTGTCGTTCTATGGGTTTCTATACGCGGTTTTGGTGAATCTGGACCAGCCCTCCTGAGATTCGGTGATTGTGTGAGGGAGGAGTGAATCCGCGTGTTGCATGTGGATGCATTTTTGCTCCTTATCGTTGAAGTAGACTGAACGACAGGCAGAATCCAGAGTGCATCTGAGAAAAGTGAACATAAAGAACCGAATGTCTTCCCTGGTTGACACCAAACAACTTAGTTTTAAATACGAACACTTTTAGGCGTGCAACTCAACCCATTAGCATTGTTTTAAGAAGCAAACGTTGTTTAATGGTTCAAAGTTTCCAGATATGTGAGTTGCCTCCAAATCGTTTCAACCGGTTTAGAGCTTCCCAGAAACTGGAACCCTATGCAAGAGGGGTCGGAAACGTATTGCTCTTTGATGACACTCTTCAATGTAGTCTGGTTGACGTCCAAGCAGATTGGGGTTTTTGTCGAACCCTGGCTCGACTGTATGACAATTGCTTGATTGAAGGATGAATCATTGTTCAGCAGTTCTAATCTGTCTCTGACGTTGGTAAGAACACTCGTTCTCATACCAGTTTGCTCTGTCGTGAACGTCTAATGGGTTTTGAGTGGGTTTCTTGTTTGTGTTTGTTCTGTGGTAAGTGGACCGCGAGAGGAAACAGACGGGACTGCACCAAGTTTGGTTCTTTCAGGGTTTTGCTAACGGAGACAAAGGAAACTCAACGTACGTGACTGTTAAGTTGTGCGGTAGATAATTGTTTCGAAGTGATTCAGTGAGCAGCCTCTCCGTCCAAAAGGGTTTCTGCAGTCAACAAAACAAACTGAACGTGCCCAGACCAAAGATGTCCACGTGTAGACTAGATCAGTAGTGAATGGCTGGAAAGTTTGTTACCTCGGGTGAGTTTGTTGGTTGTTGATCAGGTGGCTGTTGATATGTTCTCCAGCTTCACGATTGACTAGCAAAAGTTTCGTCAGCATAGGAGGAGACATGATCAGTGCGCAGTTGGGTAGGATCAGATCAACGGATCAACAGCCACCTGAGCAACAACCAATTGGAATGACCGAATTCCTAGTTTTGACCACTGTGTCTCAGCGCACTACATATATTAGTCGTGATCGAAGTTTTTGATACTGTTGTCCATTAAACCCTCTAATGTGATTTGTTTCAAAAAAATCGGGCAGTTTCATGGGGACTGTGGCCGCATGTCTTGTCAAACCGCGTTTAATGTGAATTCTTTCAGAATGACACCAACCCTCATGGGGAGAACCACGAATCAACATGCTCTACGGGCATCCTCCTCGGAGTGGGAAGGTGTTCATATTGCTTATGTGCAGGTCAGTTTTTTCGTCTTTGTTATGAACAAAACAAATTGCTGCAACCAGTGTGACTCCAGTACTTAGAAGTTCAGGTCGTAGATAAGAGATCTATAAAAACATTTTCCACTAATATTCGTGCTACGATTAGGAGAGCATAAAAAACTTACCTCAGCGAGTTACACATTTGACCTCTTTAGAGGGCAGCAATCAATGAGCAAATGGTAGGTTCGGACGGATGTGACAATGTTCTAAATCCTCCCGTGAAAACAAGACTGATATTCAGGCCATTGTAGTTCGCTGAAATCGTGCAGTTCGGTTAGAATTTGGACACAAGTCTGACGGGAATGAACCTCGTAGAATGCGCCCTCCTAATGCGCCTCAAAACGTAAAACCGGTCATTGCCTATAGACTGGTTTTCAGCAACCTTAGAAGTGATGTGTTACGTCTATGCAATGCATTGTGACAATGGTGACCTGGTGCAGCACATTCAGTTGAGGACTATCCAAATTAGTATGCTAGCAATCTGGATTCCAGTAGAAAGTGATATTGGCAGGGCGGAAGCTCGTGGGCTACACCCACCTGTGAGCCCCAAGAAGGGCGGAGCCGGTCGCGGGCTGTTGAATTATGAGTAATGTGTTACCTGTAAATCGAAATTCTCATGTCCGGAAGAAGCCAGGGAATTACAAAGGAACCCCCTTTCGGGGCGTGGCGACATTCGTTAAGATTGAAAAAAAGAACTCGCTAAACCCGCAAATTTCCCTAATTGGTGACGTTTAATACAAACCGTGTTAAAGTCTGCTTAATTTTTATGCTAGAAGTGAGCAATCATAGCTAATTTTAAGGTTGCCACATCATATTATGTCACGCAAAGCCAGTGAGAGTTGTGTGCATTTGAATGGCGCTTCACATTCGTAGAAAGATTTATGGAAGAGGTCTGAAAAATAGTAGACATAAGCCAACCTGCGCGCACAATCAATCTTCGTTACTGCCTTAAGCGTCAGCGGGGAGCCAAGGAAATCAGGGTGTGGCTGAACAATGTTGTTGAATCTCTTCGGAAAATCGGCTTTGTGCCGGGCGCTCAAATTATGCTTGGGCAGCTCACCCCCATACTCACAGTGGACATCTCGCGTCCTATCTAGTGGTGCGGAATAAACGTCGTACATTTCTTCATTTTGCATACGAAAAATCGAATGAGCTTGATTCTCGCCAGGTTGATTAGGCCCCCACTTGAATTGGCCCAGTCCCGATGTGAATTCTGGCGTTCTAGGATCCAAATCCCGCCATCCAGCGACTGATTTAGATTCGGGTATTCCCAACAAATCATTGAATCCGGTCCAAGCCGCAGAGTTGGGCTGTAGAATCGATTTGACCAAATTCACATTCCTTCCAAAGAGGAAGACAAGTTGATTGTGTTGTTAACCATAGTTGGAACACAAGTTACATGCATCACAGAACTCGTTCGCTCCGTCCACTTGAATCGTACACACGTCCGCTGACAACTGCGTATAGTCCGGTGGACAGTGACATCTGGACACCATGGGAAATAACACCAGGATAATGTGGATTCTCCGGAACATGCTATTCCCGTAATGCGGCTTGACAACAACTACGATGTTTATATGGGATTCAAAAGAGTTTGGTGAGGCCAGCCAATGATAATTCTTCTGGGGTATTATTTGATTGGTTCGATTTGCGAGAATTGCTTTCACTTTGGTTGGCTGGTTAAATTATGTTTGTTCTTTGTCCTTCGGTTGTCTTCTTGTTGTCCGTGTATATTTGTTTGATCGCTATTTGTTTGTTTGCTTGTTAGGTGAACAGTCGTGCGAATGTGGAAAACCGAGTGTCACCTCGCTATTGTCACATTAACTGCATATTGTGCGTGCAGAAACCAATTACCGGCGATAACAGTACTACTGTCCAGACCGTCCTTACGGTTAAACAAATGCAAAGTTTCATTCCTGCAGAATAAGTCTTTCTATTGCGAGCATCGCCCTGCCGTGTTAGGACGCTTTCAAACTGAGCTGCTCTCACAATCGAAAAACTAATTTCAGTGGTATTTTTCGACCGAATGTGCTGCATATTGGCCGCCTTATCTTCCACATGGTACAACATTTGATATATTGCTGTGCCTCCTCTCACAAGAGAGTATCTTCTGTCCAGAGGTTTGCTGAGAACTCTCAAACAGTTCACGTCCGGTTTTGTTCTTCCTGCAACTCATGAGGTATGTGTTTCTGTTCTCACTACTCATGAGTAGCGTTATTTACGCCCGTATATTGTAACAGTTTCGGTTCCTTGCTGCACGTTCCCCTGGTTTTCGCCCCAGTTTAAGGTCTGCTTGTTCTCTAGCAACCGACGTCATGGCTGCATTGCTTGTCCGTCTTCGCTTGCGAGTTCAAGCCTGCTCTATCCATTTTCGAGCGTACGCTGTGACGTATACATGGACCTAAGCGCGCAACCCGATTTGGCATGTGACACGATCTGCTGCATTGCGCCGTCAGCCGAAGACAGTCATCATCATCACCAAAGACAGCAACATCAGTGTTGACACTGATGCTTCACTGTGGTACAACCATAAAGTCCGTCTAATTGTATTTAAAGCCTTAGAGTTAAAAGAACAGAAAAAGATTGGGTGAGGGAGTTGATCTAGTGCTAACCTGTGTCAAGCGTCCTGAGATGCCTACACCTCCAAGCGCTCAATCAGATAGTCTGGAAAGAAATTGACAGCACGAATGCCACTGACATCGATTAGCCGCCATTTCTTGCAACTTCTCCAGCAGAGCACAGGCTGTGTAACGGGGCCCCATCCTGGAAGGCGTACAACACCAACAACACCCAAACTCTTCGTGATCTCTTTCACGCCCTTCTGCCAAGTCATACGTTGTCCACCCCGCAGTTTGCGCCATCCTGAAGGAGGCACGGAGAACAACACTCGTCTCGGTAGACGGTGTTTCGGCATGCGTAGCACATGACCGAGCCATCGTAGTCGGT
>SJOL01000599.1:4575-29959 GCA_004794785.1 Opisthorchis felineus | reverse complement strand
GACGGCCGATGTGGCATGAGAGTATTGTTAGCTGTAAATGTCATGGTTGTACGAGGGCTGGGATATTGTCAGGGCGCCCACACCTAGACAGAAGGACAACTGGGGTCGTCAACCAAAGCCTCCGGCTCAAAAGCCTAACCGCAAGGCAACGGCGTTGGCCTGGAAATGCAAGTACATTACCAATTTTATGGTACACGTCGCCACAGATGTTACAACCCCCAACCTGGAGGGCCAGGAGATTGTCTTCGTCAGACCTCTACCCACTGACCAACCTGGTATGAGAGACTCTGTGAGTGTCGCGGGACACCCCCCAGTATAGCTCGATGGGTCGCTGAGGTGTGCAAACCGCCAAACCACGGTAAGGTCCAGTCTCTTCGTGACGGCCGAAGAAAGTTCTCTACCTCCCGAAAATGCTGATTTTTTTCTGCGCACTATCTCTGTATACGGGCAATCTACACTGTCTTACTGCTCATATCTAACTCCCGATACCTCAATGACCATTTTTATCCTTCCAAGAATTGCGCTATTATTGATTCTACGTTTTGCTGAATTCCCGCTTATTACTACCCCGTTTTTCCATAGAACAAATTCTCCAGATTTTTTAATAAATCATCTGCTGCCCTCGTCGGTCTGTTCCCACAGCCCTGTGAATACGAACTGGTTAAAATCCGATAGTTGCAATCGTCCTATGGGATCCTTAGCAATCCGGATTTGACAGGTATGTCGGTCCCCAAAAACAGTTTCTTTGAAAATATTTCCGTGATCTCAGCCGGTCTCTCCACATCCAAATGGCTCATTTATTTTTTTCGTTGCCGTCCGCCTGCCCTATTCCTGGGTCTATCCGAGAAATGTCAGTAAGCTGTGGTCATATCCCTGCAATGCTCACGTAGATGGATTGAATTCATCAATGTGGAATCTTGCCAAATATTTAGTCAGGGAACACTCTGATACTCGTTCAAATTGCATACCTATGATTTTAATGGCTGCCATCCATTTTTCATTTGGCTACGCTCATCGTGAATGTCGTCACGGATTTCAGAATCTCGCCAGATTAATCTTGAACTCATCCTTAAGCATTTCCGGTAAACTGCGAGTGCAACCCTCTGTCTAGTGACCGGAATGCGCGGAATCAGCTTCTCGAATCGCTTTTCAGTTCACAGCAGCGGCGTGGTTTTCACCTTGATTCATAAAGGGCCGGGGGCATTCTGCTGCTGCCCCATTGACTTTCGCAATAAGCATTTCAAGCGCTGCCGATTAGTTGAGAACACAACCAACCCCTGGCTGACCTGCACGTAACACACTACTCTTATGAATGCTGAAACCCCATCGACAATCCAAGACTAGCTTCGCACCACTCAGGACTGGCTCATTAAAAAGGCGCGATTCCCAAATTTCTGTCAACCTCGTACTCAACTTGAACCCAAATCGAACAGCTTTTCCCAAATACTCTCATTTGCACACCATCATAATCGAGTGATTTAGCTCCAATTTGGGTTTTAGTAGAACATAAAGCGAACCTGCAGAATGGTGATTAATCACAGCATAAACTTTCAAATGTTCGCCTTTCGTTGCAGGTCTCAAATCCTGCAGACATATGTACACAGCTGCTAAGCAAGTTAGAATAGTGCGAAAACATTACGTTACGACACGGAATAAAAGTCTACGTCTAGCAAGTCTTAACAATGACAGCCCCAAGTTCTGAATTCACCACGTTCGGTGGCATAAGATAAGGCACAAAATAACCTTTCATCTTCAACTTTGTCACTGATATGCTGCTTGAAATTCCTCTGCCTCTCCCTTAAACCTCGGAGGCCGAAGTGTTCCACGAACGTTTGCTCACGAACCACGAGTATCCGGACGACAGTGCTCTCCTTAGTTCAGATCCCTCAAAAATGCCAACCATCTTAGGTAACCTAAATAATTCTGCCGCACGGTTTGACGTGCGTCTCACACTTGCAAAATGTGAATTGCCACCACAAGATTAGGGGATCACACACAGACCCTGTGATTGCAGACGAGTCAGTCGACGTGGTGGATTAATTTGCTTACCTGGGCAGCTCCAAATATTACGCTAGTTAGGACATGTAATCAGTATACCAGAGCACCACCAGTCTCACAGAGCTCTTCCCGCTTCGCCCTGTGCTGAGTGGAAGCGACCGAGAGGTGGAAAGTGTAAGACCCAGCGAAGAAATATAAAAACACTAACCGGTGAACTGAGTCGGGTCGACAAATGCCTCCCCCTGGATGGGAGGCATTTGAGTCCCCCCCGGGACTCAAATCAGCAATGGTTAATGATGCTGACAGACATGGCTCAATGGGACAGTCAGAGCTATCGCCTTTAATTCGCAGATGCATAGCTTTCCAACTAACCGAAGATATCATCGCCTCGAATGCTTTTTTGCATGTCCCACACTCATCCACTTTCCAGTGATCAAAACTGTAGCAACTAGAACCAATGTACGCATGGTGCATGGCCTATAGCTGATAAACTGAACTGAATTTAATTGTGACCGAAGTGTAACCAAGCAGGAGGTCGAGATACTGCTCAGCATGCACACTAGAAATGCTAGAAGAGTCTAGTAAGCAAATGAACCGGGATACTGAAAAGTTCCAGTCGACCCGGTTTAGAGTAGACTTCTCGCCAGGGTAGCATTTTTTCTTGAGTTCTAATATATTGGCCACCTGAAATCTGCCAACTATGGACCAAACCTGGATGCTACTGAAATCCGACCACTCCACAGGGAACTCGCGATGGGGCTCGTGTTAGTCAGCTCTCTTACGAGGAGGCACGCCACTGAGAGTTGTTAATTAGGGCGATTGTCTTACGAGGTACTGCCGTGTACCGTGAAAATAAAGCTCATGTTAGGACCATTGACAGCATTCCCAAATCAGCCGGTGGGCAAATCTTGTCTCGGCCAAGCTTTTGGTAAATCTGTCGGTTCGCGTAGGATGGTTTATGTCCTAATCTCGATTGCTTTAACGGTAGAATTTTGCCTGCTGAAAAGAGAAAGGGAAGATGCAGTCCATGTTAAATAAGGCTCTCAAGCTTGCAGAAAGTGCGCAATTTACATTTCCTGTGCTGGCGTAGTTTTGCTGCTTCGTGTCTCACGTTGAAATATTGTACGCCATTCATTGTTAGATACCCCACGTTTGTTTACCCGGGGTCAATGAATGAGAATTATTGGGACTTTTGTAGATGAATACATACGAAACTCCTCTAAGTGGGACACTCTTGGCCTCAAGACGGTTTCGATCTTTTTGGCCTCACGCCTCAACCATCGCCCGGTTAAACAAAACAAAATAATACCCCACGAAAAGCGAAAGAAGCGATCTCCACTGCAGCTTTCGATATCCACACTCCCTATCAAATTGGAAGAGTCAGCTCTTGATGAAACACTCCTTACCCTTTCTCTTCGAAACACGCACTTCTAATATGCAACCCCAAGCGTTAGGAACCTGCTAAGATATCTGATATTTCACTGTTTGAATATCTGATGAGCTGGATTAGAGCATGTCTGGCATGAGAGTTTCAATCAGTCCCATGACTAAAAATGTTTTATTGAATTAGATACCAGTAAACAGGCGCCTTTGCGCTGAATGACTGTCAGTGCTGATCGCTACGGTGAAGTGCGTTTATTTTTTATGGCAGACCGAAGTTCAGTGCAGGCATGCACACTGAGTTACTTGAAGGCGGCCAACTGTTTTGCCGATCATGGACGCGGATCGCTTGACGGCGTTGTTCATTTAGAAGTACGCGGCCTAATGTCGGTCGTAAAATGTTTGGTCTCGATTACCAATTCGCATTCCCTAAGCGCTACGCAAGCCGAAACGGGTCGATTCTGTTCATATGTTTAGTGGGTTTCAGTACCTCAACGATATCCCGTGGATATCACTGGAAAACCACTGAAAACGCAAAGATTCGTTGGAGATTAAATTAGAGCGCGTGAAAGAAGCTATGTTATCAACTTCCAAAAGTGCCTGTCCAAGAAATCCGACTCCGTTTATAGAACACTGGATATTGTCGAGTGCTGCGGATGTTATTGCTGCCGGCAAAACCATACCAGCGACTAGCATCTTCGGCGACCGAAATTCCAGATATAAGACTACCTGGGGGACGACAGGGAAGGCTGCTAAACAGTGAAGCCCCAGAAGCTGAGGGGAACTTTCAGCACACGCGACAGCCGCGCCTCATGGATCGGTCGGCAGGAAAAAGAAGACGGGTATCAGGGAAAACGCCCAAAACAGATGGAAAGGTAATTTTTTGGCAGGCTCGTCGTAATAGGAAGAAGAAAGCTGCTACGTTACCTCAACATAATCTCGGGAAGAACTCAAGGAACCTTGACAGAACAGAAACCAAGAAACCCAGCGCGAGATATCATTCCTCTACTGCCACAAAGCGCTCAGCCGGGATGGTACGCGCCCTGGACTCTTCCAAGTTGGCCAAGCTCTGGTGATTATCATAGTATCGAAAATTCGAAGTGAAAACACAAGATCAGTGGAATGGAGAGCCTTGACAAGGATTCAAAAGAGAGAGCAAACAGTTTATGCGAAAACTCACGTGGCTCCACCGTAGCGTTCAAAATGTTCTTTCGCACCTATTCACGCAGGTCGCTTGATTACTGGGAAAGACAGGCTAGTGGGGATGAAACTGGATTTCGCCCTGTTTGCGGACGCATCGAGCACATATTTGCTCCGAGGCAGTTTCTCGAACGACGACATTATTACAAACCTCTAATGTTGATCAAGTTTCCTGACTTGAAGATTGCTTTTATTCTGTCGCTCGGTTTTGAATTGGTTACATTACCCTACATTTAACCTAAGAAACAGCATTAACGAGACAAGCTCACTAGGAATGTTTTGCCATCAGATATGGAGCCAGCTATTCGAGAACAACGTCCGTATTAAGGAGTTCCGGGCCGAAATCGGGTCGAAGAGTGTTATAAAAGATTGACCGCCATGTGGTGTAAAATATGGAATTTTTTAAATATAGTCAACACACGAACAAAGCTTTTACGCCGATAAAGGATCGGGTCACGATATCGTATGGCTTCAGCCACCGCGAGTGTGCTTTACTGTTCTGATCTGGGTTGATTAGATGGCCCCTTGTACACAATGCGGAAGCTTTGGGTGGGTATCACGTTGTGCGCCGTGTCTGCTTGATGATGTACGACTGAGCTGGTTATCGTCCTCCCATATCCATAAGCTAGCCAGGTTGGGTTATGTTCTTCATTCTTTGGCCGAGTTGCCTTGTCGTGCGTCCAATATATTCCGCTGCACAGCAGCAAGAGAATCAGTATAATAAAATATTTTGGGCGTGGGTATGCACTCTGTCTTTGAGATTCAAGGAACACTGACGAGTGATTGTAAACCAGTTTCGGAGTGTTGCGGCCGGGAAAACTTTGTTCAAACTGGTAAACAGTCTTGTGTTCAGTAGGTCGGTCGGTATACCTCCCTCAGACGGGAGGCTAATGTACACGGGTTTTCTTCCAACTGTGGTGGTGGCGGTGACGGTGTTGGCTTCTCACTTGTTCAAATGCTCTATAATAAACTTGTCGGGGAACCCGTTGTCTCTCAGGACGTTGGTAAGAGTTAGGAATTCTTTTTCCAACGCGTCAGCAGAACATATTTTCTTCGCTATGTTAGTTAGGCTATGGATTGGATTCCGCTTCTGCTTTAGTGG
The DNA here is from genome assembly GCA_004794785.1 of Opisthorchis felineus. Taxonomy (NCBI): domain Eukaryota; kingdom Metazoa; phylum Platyhelminthes; class Trematoda; order Opisthorchiida; family Opisthorchiidae; genus Opisthorchis; species Opisthorchis felineus. Next base: position 24,279 of record SJOL01000599.1, on the reverse strand, counting down.
CACGAAGTTAATGTATTGCCCGGAACAATTAGGTTTTCGGTACACCAATCGTTTCAGTATACCGTTCTGACGTCGTTCAAGGCCAACATCCAGGAAGTAGAAGATATTATCGGTTTATCCTTCCGATGTGAATTGGATGGCGGTGTGGGCCTTATCGAACCGTTGTTAGAGCAATTCCAACCTGGCTTTATTGTTCACAACCTCGAAGATGTCGTATACATAGCAGCCTTAGTATTGCATATTCTCTATGCTATCTTTTAACGGACAATTGTCAAGTTTACTCATGAAAATGTCGGCTAGCATTGGGCCCAGTGGTAAGCCCATGGCCATCCACATCAATTTGACGGTAGGGTATGCATTAAACAGTAGTTGCACATTCAATGTGCATCGCAGGATGAGTTCTCGCAAGTCGTTGACTGGAACTGGCAACTGAAAGCTGTTTGCTTCTATGTAGTTACATAGGTAGCTAACCGTTTCAATTTAGGGGACGTTGGTAAACAGTGAAGTCACGTCCAATGAACATATGAGTCCATGAATTGAAATGTATCTCGAACTCTGCATTGCCACGTTTGTCTTCGTATTGGTTCAAGCATTTTGACGAGCCACTGTGCGATTTTGTGATAGGGCGAGTTGTGCATGTCTAAGATTGGCCTCAGTGGGCAGTCAGGTTTATGGATTTTTGGCAAGCCGTATAAGCAAAGCGTTGTTGACCCTGTAGGTTTGACTTTCTCCTAGGTTGGCGCTACTAGTGTCCGTGATTAGAGGGCGGTAGTGAAGGTAACTGAGCGTCTGATTTAAGTATTCCCACGAAATAAATTAGGTTTCCAAACACTATGTGGACTAAGTTGTTATAAATCAAAATGGTCTCCCACTGCTAGTCTTTGCAAGCCAGCGCAGGCAGTTGTGCCGTTGTTTTTGTGAAGTCTGCTTTGCCCTGTTGAAACCGTAAGAAACTGCAATTATTACCAACCACGTGTTGAATGATGACGGTTATTTGTAGTGAAACTACGTTCTTTGCGAAGTAAACAGCCTTTAACCTGTGACGTGACAACTGAATTACGAGGCCCGTAAATGAACCTGGCTTATCATTAGTGTAGCAAATTCTGATAATCGATTGACGTAACAAGACCAGTAACCTTGCTCCCGTCACAAACATATCTGAGTGAAAAAAACGTTCTACTTTTAAGTCATTTATCCTTTAGTTCATTTTTCAGAGCAGAGATTTGATAAAAGGCATGTGTAGTGGGAATACGCCTGACGATCAAAAGTTGTGCTTCGCCACAGGCACCAGCAACCTCGGTTAACAATATTAAGTAGTATTTGCAGATTTTGGTGGATGATACACTTTACTGCTTTTCAGTCTGTCTAACACTGCCACAATTTTCTGGTGGGAACCGAGTGACGCGTCACTACATGAAAGTTACGTATCGTGGAATTACGGTTAATGAACGGCTTTCCTTAGTCCTATGTTTCCGACTTTTCTCGGGCCACTCCTCAGTTTATTTCGTTACATTGCTCATAACTGCTTAGTTCCATTCCTATAAGGAATGCAATAATTTTCATTATAAAGATACATATATTGGACGGATAGTCACTCGGTCATGCAGCAAGTTCAAAGCCGCAGTTGTCATACTAACCGCCGGCGTCAAAACAACCTTGAGCGGCAAGCGGCAAATGAGACTATAAGCTACTGTGAAGGCTTTTTGGGGAACTATTCTGCTAAGCAAAGGAGATAGTCTTGTTTATTCTGGCGACGACCTTCAAGTTGCTGGACTGCAAATGAGGTGAATTCCTAAACGTAGCCTTTGCGTTATTGCAACGTGTTCTAAAATACTGATACCTGCTCCTTTAGGATAAAGCGGTATAGCGAAACCTCCTATGTTCTTCAATGTCCCAGGAAGCCGAAGGTTGATCGTGTCCTCCCTGAGCTCCCACGAAATTACATATTTCCGATTAAACCCAGACCAGACAATTCCCAGACAATTGACAATTCTTTTGGAATTCCAGAAGCTGCGGGCCTCTTGTTCACTCTGGTAATCTCCCCTCAGAGAAACTGTTGTGTTCTACTATATTGTGCCTGCATTCTCTATACTTCAAAGGCAGTGAATGCACTAAGCTCTTCTCCGGTGATCGAGGTTTTCAATCGGGAATCTCGCCCACATTGTTTTCAATTATTCCATATTCGGTGTTCGAGGCGCGATTTGGCCCCAATTTATCGTTTGAGCTGGCCCAAAAATGTCCAGATGCCCAAAAACGGACCCATAGTCAGGTGGCGCAACAACCGCGCGTGTCCCCGCCATAAACATTATTGCATATATTTAACGAATAAGCATTCCTTAGGCAAGGCCCTGTTCAGCATTCGACGCTGGGTAAATTTGTTTCTCGTGTAGCATAGAGCATGACGGTTTCTCTAGTTGGCCAACACGCAATTTAGTGAATTCAGTTTTGCCAAACGACTCTCCAAACCCCCATGAGTCGCAGTGAAGAATCATTTCTTAACCGAATCCAAAGACAATATAGTTGGGAAGAAATTAGCGTTCGGATAATGAGTTAGAAGCCCAATTCCTACAATGTAACCACTGAGTACCGTCAAAACGTGCGAGGATGGGAACACACGTATGCCGTTAATTGTCTCATTGCGTTTGCTTTTTCTAATGGAGGGAATATAAACATATTCGATTTTTTAGCCAACATCCTCAGTTCGCTGTATGTCTTCTAATGTTGTCGTTCTATTAGTAAAAGCCATACTTTTTCACCCGTGGATTTTTAGTGAAAACTGCCACGACATAAGTTCTTTATCTATGAAAAAGTTTGAACGAAGGAAAATAACACAAGTAACCTAAAGGGTTCACAATATACGGAAACCTGTTTCAGGGCTTTGTACACAAAATATGCTTCTCTCAATACGGGATCACTCAATTACTGTGTTCACTTTGTGGGTGTGCAGTGGGTGTTAGCAATCCTCACAGCGGTTGCTCAGAGCGAGCTGGAAAATGCATGCTGGCGATTATAAGCGCGAGTTAGCTTCATTGCCGGCATTGGTGGAAAAGCTGGAGGACACAGGGTAGCTGCCACCACGCACGCTACTGTTACAGAAATTTTGTCACTTATCGGCTGCAAGTCGAGTAAATGCACAAGAAGCCTCTAAAATGTTGATAGTCAACCATCAGGGGATCGTAAATATGCTTTCCATACTTGTTATCGGCTATCAGTGCACTGATAATCGCTCCTCATTTGCTCAGTGACAGTTAGCAGCAAAAACAGTCACTTTTGTTGTGTCGATTGCTGGATTGCTGAGCAAATGAGGAAGGAGTGGCTAAGATGTGCATAAAAGCAATCAAATTGTCATAAATTGTCATCGAATATATTTGTATTTTCCTGTTTGCCACTCCTCAGCTCTTCAAATTTTGTAGAATTCTTCCGATAATAAAATACCCAAGGTCCGTGGGTACCTTGTTTTGTATGACCTAACTGATCGTCCTGCTGATCAACCTGTTGTCGACACAAGTCTGGAGATTCAAGCTATTAGCGAGGGTTTGTGCCTATGGAGCACTCTACTAGAGTTTCCTGAGATGCCGGATGCTGATAATTGCCAGTATGATTCAAACAACGCTTCCCAATCTCCAGAGCGGATTACTATTATCAAAGGGATGAAACCTATGGTAAATATTCCGTAATCTGTTCAGATTTCCGACCGTCTGTAGCTAATGTGTAAACTCCATGTTTTGCGGGGTTTTGACAAGTCTCTTTTATTGCTGGTGTGGGAAATCAATCCTCCCCCGGAGCAAGCACACTTATGCGTGCACGTGTTCTCAAAATAACACACGGTTGCATACATTTGGTTCCGAGGATATTTGTCATTTTACGTTGTTCTATTCACATTACACGTTTCATTTTTTCCTCTGTGTTTTGCGTTTACGTCAGGTTACTTTCAAACTCGTGATTGACACAAGGTTGTTCTCCCTTTTGGTGATACAAACCGGCTGTATAACAGGACATCCTATTATTTAACCATGCCATTCATGGGATTAAATATTTTTGTGGGCCAACATTCACGAGACAACAAGACGTATTTCTAAGGTCATGTCGGAGAAAACAGCTCGGGTTCGCTGATGTCATCGCCGATCTCCTTACGACAATCAAAAGAAACCGCAATTATCACCTATTTGACACTGATAAACATACTCATAATAAGACACAACATTTAGGAGAAGCTGATTACGGTTTCTAACTATATTTTATTACCGGACAGCGTGGGAGTGAACAGCAACCGGTAGCAAGGCTGCAGTAGGCGTGGGCATTGGTAATATTGAAGATTCCGGAGAACTCATCAAAGATCACTCTATTGTATTTTGGTCACAGCTATGATGCAGATGGGGTGCTTTCTGACACGACGCGTCATCCGCAAGAAACAAAGAACTCAGTCAATTAAAATAGTCATTGGTCAGCAGAAGTTGACCCGCGTTGTCCATTTTGGGCGTGAATTCTAAACAAGGACGATCACAAATGTGCTGTTTAGCCCCCACAGGGCTGCGTTTTACCCTTCGATTGAACAAGTGAATTCGAGCTCATTGAAAACTCTGTGCTTCGGTACGAGCCACTTGTAACCTGCTCCATCAGTAGGTTGTTGCTTTATGACAGCACAGCACAGCACAGCACAGCAGCAATTGTTCGCCATCCCATTGGCCAAGAATTCGGCTTGATTTAGGTTGTCCGTCGTACACCCGGACAAAACAGCAAAACAGCCCAAGCTAAATTCGACTAGTACTATGGAGATATGTGAATATATGCCTTTATCTCTTTGGCATCATAAAGTAGGAGACGACAATACAGAAACTGTGGATTACATGAGCAGTATCAACTGTCACGAATAACCAAGAGCCCTGATTAAAAAGCTGGCGGCGCCTAAATTTCCGCCCATCAAAATACGTGGGAACTTCTTTAAAAACATATTATATATTATGGACGCTCATAGAAATATCAGTTCAAGTATGACTCAGATCCCAGGTGTGTCATCCCACACAATTCAACTTGTAATAACGTTTTTCATAGTAAGATGACGGCTTATTAGATGGAGGTTCATACGAACTTAAGCGCGCAGGTTTTCTGACCTGTAACAATGTTCCTAGTACTGCTTTTTACCTTATTGTTTGTCATGTATTGCATAACACAACATTTTGAAGCCGTGCAGACTTGATTACCGCTCAAAAATCTACGTCTCATGTTTCACTCCACCAATATTGCGACTTAAATTCGCCAACATTTCCCTAGTTTCATAGAAAGCGTTGAACGCGACAGATATAGACCTAGAATCTGCGAAGTTCTATTTGCAACATGCTTTCTTTGTCACGAATACAGGTGTGTCCCGAGTTCTAGGTGGTATAATTTACGGATTGGCGAAAGAAATATGTGATACCAGTTTTTGGACATTCGTCAAAATAGTTTGTTCTGCAACTGATGATTAGTATTGACCCTCTTGATGCTTATTTCGTATAGGTAGTCCGCCAGTGCTCGGGAACATTTGACTACGACGAATAGCCCAATTTTGCTGCGCTGGCAAATGATATTTGTAAGCGGCCTCAAAGAAACCACCTCTTATAAAATCTTTGGGCGAAATATGCCTGATATCCTCTGGTTTGGCATTCCATCCTGTTTACAAAATTTGTTACCATCGGAACACTTTGGGCTATAGTTTTACTCTTTATATAAAATGAGTCAAACTGTGCGCTGGCTCAAATTTCGTAGTTTAGAGTAATAAATATGCGGCTTATTGTGAATGTTAAGATGCAGGTCTGAACACAGATATCACAGTTGATTCAGTCCAATCGGTTATGCCTATGTTTGTATTGTGCACACATCAATCTCGGGAAACCGCAAACGAATCGTGTATCCTTCGAGTTGCAGAATATGCCACGTTAGGGTTAGGCTTTCTGGATAACCGGAAGGAAACCTGGGTGACGTGTCGTTCAAGGCTCTGGGGCCATATTTAATTGTCACGCTGACGTGAGCGAATTGAGTTTATTTGTCGTCAGAAGTTTAGGGACGGTTTGAGTAAGACTGTTTTATTACGTTAACGTAGAGCCTTTCGAAAATTTTAAAATTTTGACTCCCCCTAATTCTAACATCGAGGCAAAGTAACACAACTCATTGAATGAAAGGAACAGACTCCGTTATCCTGAAATTATCGGGAAATTTGGCAGTTGCAATTGTGTTCCATGAAACAAAAAGAAACATTTTGTCTCAATTGTGTTACACGAAGAAAGCGTTTCCACCCCACGCCCCACTCCTGTTATATGTTGCTTTGCTCAGCAAGCAAAGGACGTAACTTAATTGTAAGTTTCACAAATATTTTCAGATCGTTTTTAGCGTGACTTCATGCGATACAATTTCATGGATGTGTTGTTGTATCTTGCTGTGCAACCTATCGCAAAGCAATCTTGTTCAAGTTGCTAAGCGTATATTTGCAGGCGGTGACAGCCGATTCGGGCGTTCCGCTTGATTGGATTCCACCGTGATGTACGAAAGCGCATACACCAATCACCAGACCAATTTCGTGGCAGCCCTCATTTTGCCGTTGAGTAAAATTTCCTGAAATTGCCTCCCGCGAAATATTTTAGTTGGTTTTGTCCATAAATATGCCCTGAATGCCTAACCTAACAGGTTGGATTCTTCTCGCGTAATCCCACGCCTAACATCCATTAATTCGAACACACAAAAGCCCTTCATCTTTATACCTGCCCCTGTGACCTGGTGAATGTATCCTCTATTCCAGCAGGAAGACTAGATGGTCACATGGGTAGTCCTTATTTTCTTCATAAAAGTACGCCACAAAAAGAGTTAGTTTTCAGTCAAATCTAGCAAGTGGTCAGGGGTGATTGAGATTATTCTGGCCCCTTTTATTTTCATGTTTGATTTAATATAGTTGGGATGATGATTTGTTCTCATTGTTTACGTTATAGCTAACTTGATAATAATTTTGGATATTAGAATTTGGAATAATGGACCCACCCATCTATTAAAACGTATAAGCTTGTGGAAGTAATTAACAGCCAACTTCTCAACAAAGAATAAGCGTCACTAAACTTACCAACCTGAAATTGCCCTCCGGAAAATATTGCAGTTGATTTTGTTCATACACATGCCTTATTTTCCAGGTTGGCTTTTCATCGCATAGTCCAGTGCCTTACATTCATTCATCCGAATACACATCTTTATGTCTGCTTTTCTGACCTGGTGAATGGATCATCGTCATTATAAAAGTACGCCATAGAATGAGTTACTTTCCGGTGGAAGTGAAAAAATGCCTTGCGAGATATGGACAATGACAAATCAGAGGAACTTCGTTCGCAAAATATCAAGTCATGTAAACACATTTGAGGTGCCGCACGGTTCATTGTTTGCCATCCGCTATACCTACAACAGCAAGTGTCATATTACGTGAGCAAATGCGTACACCTTTTACTTGACTCCCGTTGTTGACACTGTGGTAAGGAAGAGCTTTCGGCCTCCTTTGATTGTCACGTTTGATTTAGTAAGAGTAGCATAATCGTTTGTTCCCAGGGTCTAAATACAATTGATTGATTAACAATTTCGGGTCGTGGAATTTGGAATATTTAGTCAACTCCACTCATCTAGACAAACGTGCAAGCCAACCGCCAAGCTCGGCGAACTGATCAATTGCCACCTGATCAACAACCAATGAACGTCACGAAACTTACCGACTAAATCCCAAGCGAGTGATTAGCTGAAAAAATAATAGAGGTCGAAACAATTGTTGTGCAACGGAGAACAACTTGGACGTTTGTCGGTGGCTAACATTGTGCTGGGCAACTCACCGCGCAATATTGACTGGCCGTTAAAGGCAAAATATTTCGTTTTTCCCTAACAAAATACCCGTTAATTTTCAGATGATATAAGCCACAGCCTAAGTATTGGACGTGCGGTTGCAGGCGATAAAATATCCCCAAGGTGATTAGCATTTTATAAGCCGTACAACCGGTACGGCTGCCTTCAATATTGGGTGTGCGTTACAGCAGAGCTGACAGGCTCGCTTCTTTAACCTAACAAAAGTGCTCTGACTCCCACAAGTTTCCTGCTCCCGTACGGAGTGACCTGCACATCATTTAGAACTCTTAGTTGAGGATCCGTTTCTCCACTTTCTTTGCACAAAATGAAGTTAGTACAATGTAAGCACTGTCCAAACACGAAATATTAGACAACGGAATGCTGGTTGCTTCCAGGTCTCCCGGCATTTTAGGGGAATATATGAGAATAGAAATGTGTTAATTTTTATGGACATTCATCCTCATAAAAAGTAATCACGAAACAAACGTGAATGCCAAGTAAAATCATCGTGTCAGATCTTGTTTTTTTTACCGTGTTTTCTGGCTAGTGGAATGGACCGGTAATTGTTTTAATCGTTCATATATATTAATGAGGAGAATTTACCCTACCAAAAGACGACTGAAATTTTAGGCGCTTGGGATGCCACTCGAGATGCAGGCAGTAAACATGAGATTCCCGTATTGAATTCCATTGCAAGCGGTTGTGTTTGCCATTGGAGGTGATTGAATTTCAACTCGAATTTACCCCGCAACTGTCCTTCGACCAAACGACGTCAGCTGATTCAATCTCGAAGCACAATCCAAAGTTTCACATATGGGCATACTCCAGAAGAGGAAACGTTTGCGATCACAAGCGCTAGGTGCCTTTCTACACAAATCAGCATCAGGTTGAAAAAAACTTCTACTCTTTAGGAAGGTTACCATGACAATTTAGTGAACTAAGCGACTGTTCTTGTGTGCGCCTTGTTCTTGTCTACCTTGTCCAAAAAACCCAACCAAGCACACGCTTACTAAGTGCACTACAGTGTGACAAAAGCAGAATAAAAAATTGTGCAAACTGCAAGGGATCGCGTGGCGTAAAATGAAGGAGCCTGACTTATTTGTTTTGCAGTTTGCTATAAGACCAGTGAGTGCAACTAAACGATGTGTGTTCGTGTTCATCAGCAAACGGTTACTCATCGACTCGACTAATGGGGATGACTCTTTCCCGCTCTATTGTCACATCATGGTTCCCAATTCATAGAGATGCACATTGTGTCCACACATGGCGTTGAAAATTCGTCGTCAAACTTTGTTGCTAGTTTGAGGAGATTTAGGATCTTGTGTGGAGATTTCATCCTGTAAGTAGAACCGATCTATGCTGAAAAGCCGAGAAGCCACATTGACCTGTTCCAATTAATTCCCTCTGCTATTTCTATATCGCAGGTATCCTTGTAGCTTGTCTACCTGTAAAATGAATGACTGTCATGCCCCACTGGAGATATATCTGGAGAAATATCTAATGATATCCCACACTCTGGTATAATTGTCGCAGTGAGACGTGGTGCTATTGAGTAATAAGCTACCTTCCTGAGCCTTCGAAGTTCTTGTTGAACTACCGTATCCAAATGTATAGCAAGAAGCTCCGCTGTTAAGCGATAAAGTGAAATTAACCCAACCTTGCAAAATATTTCCATCAAAATGGCTTGTTTTGTGGTGTCTATAAAATCTTATGAGAAGTTCATCAGGTAAGCGCAGACCCTGAGTTCCGTCAACATTGTGCTCTGCCTGAACCAAGTTGTAGGCAATTCACGAAATACTCTCATCTGCATTCCAATTTGTTTCCCACGAGATACTCATCTTGATTTCAGCTGATGTTTTTTGTTTATGATGTTCTGCGTGGTAATCGTGAGTTTAATTTGGACAGATGTCAGTCAAGTGCGGAACTGTTTTTCAAACACGGCCTCAAGGTTTAATGCTTTACTGATACCGTCAAAGGGGTAATGTCGGCTCACAGTTGCCATTCTATAAGCTTCCTTTTCAATGATGACAAAAGTGTTTTCTACGTAGAATCTCTAGATTTTAGCATGCACATCAAACAGTGTAGTTCCTTCCAGCCGTTGGATTGTGATGTTTGCGATAAATCACGAGAGTGACGAACTCATTGATGTCCCTCATATTTGTTCTTCGTGTGGCCGAGTAATAATTGAGCAATAGGTCCTCTTTCTCAGAGACCGACTAAGTCCTTCGTTGCCTGAACTTTCGACAACGTGTGTCCCGACGGAACTGAGATCCAAAGATGTGGACAGTGAGCTCACATCAGATGAAACGATTATTTCATTCTGATTGATTTTTCACTCCGAATTTTCTCCGAAGAGTATCCTGCGTTGTTGATTGAGCATTTAGACGCGCCACCGTGATGGTGGGAGGACCTCTGTCAATTACTAAACTCATGCTGGAACACATAAGCCATAATGTGATCGTCATTTTTAGAATTTATTGCAGGAATCACAATGCGACGGATGGAACAAACTGTATTGAACGAGTGAAATTCCAAAAGTTAGATACGGTTCCTGGACGATATTTCACCCATTATCAAAAGGAATGAACAGCAGCTAGTAAGTCAAATACGAACAAGGTTTTTGACGGTATCCAGTACAAGGTGAAAAACGGAACTAAGAAAACCCGGTATTTCTGGATGTCCTTAACACCAGGCTGGTAAACAGACGGCTACAAACTGAAGTCTACAGAAAGGCGATGCATGCTGATCAGATTCTGAGCTGGCAAAGCAACCACAGAACAACACAAACGAGAAACATATTCCAGGTTCAGGTCAGGGACAACAATTTCAACAACTTTCATCACAACTAATTTGGGTGGAATGCGGTGAGACAGCTTGGTCAAAACTAGCGTTTATTCCAATTGGCTGTTGAACAGGTGGATGTTGGTCTAATCCCACCCAACTGCGCACTGATCATGTCTCCTCGTGTGAACAAACGTTCGCTAGTCAACTCTCAACCTGGAGAACAGATCAACAGCCACCTGATCAACAACCAATAACTCACCCGAGGTGACAAACTTTCCAGTCATTTCAATTATTCACTACTGATCTAGTCATCACATAGGCATCTTTGGTCTCGGCACGTTCAGTTTGTTTTACTGACTGCCGAAATACTTTCGGACGGAGAGCCTGCTCACTGAGTCACCTCCAAAGATTTACCGTAGCTCTACCGAACAGTTGCGTACGCTGAGTTTCCCTTGTCCCTGTTCGCGAAACCGTGAAGCAGCTAAACGTGACGCAGACCAAACTGATTCCTCTCACTGGTCTACTTACCGCATAATAACGCAAACAAGAAACCCAATCGAGGTTCAATTATGGGCAAACTTGTATGAAAACGAGTGTTCTTATCAACGGCAGAGACTGCGTGTTCCAAAACACATTAGAAATGCTGACTAGTTGTTCGCCCTTCAATGAAGCAAGTGTCATACAGTCGAGCCATGTTTCGACAAATATTCCAATCCGCTTGGGCGTCAACCAGAATACGTTGAAGAGTCTTCAAAGAGCAATACGTTTCCAACCTTTCTTGCTAGCGTTTCAGGTTTCTGGGAAACTCAAAACAAGTCAAAACGATTTACAGTCAGCTCAAATAATTGGAACGCATGGAAGCGATCGAAAGCGTCCTAAATCATAGAACACTATTCGCTACGTAAAACAGCGTTAATGGGTTGATTTGCATGCCTTACGTTATTCATATTTGGAATTGAATTGTTTGGCGTCAAACAGGGAAAATATTCGGTTCTTCATGTTCACCCTTCTTAGATGCACTCTAGATTTTGCCTGCCGTTCAATCTAATTCAACGATAATGAGGAAAGACCCATTCACAAGCAGCGTACAGATTCACTCCTCCCTCAAACAATCACCGAATCCCAAGAGGGCTGCCGAGATTCGTCAAAACCGCGTACGGAAACCCATAGAACGACAACTATGCATGTTACGCGCACTCAGATTTTCTCTGCCCTACACAATTGTTGGCCATTCGCTCGCCTGAATTACGAATTTACTCCATCCCCTATTTGACGTCGCTGATCTTCACTCATTTGAGTGATGGATGAAGCATCACACTTATGTGACCTAACTGTGGTTGTGTTAAGGGACTGCTTTTTGCATAGCAGAATGGACGCGTAAAACGTCGCCAAAAGTGCTTGTCTTACTGGAAACTGTTCACGTTTCGTCGTCGTGAAATCTGTTTCCATGTTGTTCACCCGCCTCATCCACGCAAGTCGCTTTTGTCATCATCTTATTTGCCTCATAAACTCTCCTATATTTCGAACACACGTTTTCAGTATTACTATGGAAATGGAATAAGTAGTACGGTGATGCAGTTGATCTGACCAGTAAGCGACGAGTGTGGCGTTGCACTTGGAACAGAGTTCATTTCGATTAATGCATACATGATCGATGGGTTGTGTAAAACGCTTTAGGGAATTTCTGAGCATAAATGGGAATGCATTTCTTACCGTGAAGAAAAGTCAAATATCTATCGGGACAGGCATCAGTCCCATCAGTCAACCCGAACAATACACCATACACGTGGAGTACACTCAGAGGTACTCATTTTTTCATGCAAAACAACTTTCGAGGGTTAGAGAGTCAGGCTGTAAGAAGTGAGAATTTTACAGCATGCTTCAATCTGTTTTATGTTGTTTGCAATACGGAATGCAAAGTAGACACCGTAGGACGTGTCCGTTTCATATTGTCCCGGCCGGATAAGGTTGCCTGCTGGATTTGCGATGCGCGCTGGATCGCCCCGCAGGCAACAGTTGTTGAACAGAGGTGGTGGTCATGGCTTCTTCTCGAACAGCTTGTTCTTTATTGTGCCATCATACCTTGCCGGACGATGTTTTGGTCGTACGTTGGCTATGCCAGTGATACCTGAAACACCTGGAAATGCCTAGCTTCAAACCGATCCGGTCCTATGGGATGCCGATGTATTTAGACGATTGTCAGAATAATGAAGTGTACACGTAATAAATGAATATATTTACATATACATGTACATGTATGTATGTATGTATGTATGTATGTATGCGTATACATATATATAATGGTGCACTCAACGCATCAACTGAAGATTGTTGGGCGAATTCCACACAGATACCGCTTTACCGCTCGCGCTAAGGCACCGGTACCACCAAGAAACTTCCCTACCATGCACCTGACCAGGAGATCATGTGGCTTGCCGGTCCAACTTCAGGACGAGCTCTGATTGGCCGAAAGGCTGGACCCAACAGCCCACCATGATCCAGTATCGCCGAATGCCAGTTCCAAGTGGCGCTGTCAGAAGGCGTAAAAATTGCCAGAATGTTGACGCCTCATACAAATTATATGCGACGCATTTGCAGGCGACTTTTGACCATGTTTTGGGCGTTCATATATGTTGTACATTTTGGTGGTCGTTTAGACGGGTACGCTAGCTTATAAACCCGTCAGCTTTTTCTTCCGTTATGCCTACATTTGTCGTTCACAGTTTGAGCATGTCGAAAAGCGACAAATTGGTAAGTGTGTATGTCGTAAAGCCATCTACGCATCCTCCGGTATAGGCATTTCACTGCAACCGCACATCGTCGACGGCGTATTTCAGAGTTGCAACACCCACTGTATTGTAAATTGAGTGTATCCCGTTTGAGTCCCGAAAACTGTAACAAATCTTGAGGGTTGTGGTTCTGAACGAATAATGTTGGATACTCGGCGAATGACACTCCCTGAACGACGCGTTTTGCCTGACAGAAGAGAAAAATTCTGCAGAAATGTCCTGGGATATCCCACATTCCGGCTTAATTGGCGCACTGAAACGTGGTGCTATTGAGTAATACGTCACCTCCCTGAGCCTTCGAAGTTCCGCTTCAACTGCGGTATCCAAAGGTTCTAGCAAGAAGATCCGCTGTTAAGCGAAAACCTGAAATTGATTCAAGCCTGCAAAATATTTCCATCAAAATGGCTTGTTATTTGGTGTCTACAAAATCTTTTGCGAAGCTCAAAAGGTAAGTCCAGTCCCTGAGTTTTCGTCAACATTGTGCTCCGCCTGAACCAAATTCTACGCAATTCACGAAATACTATCCTCTGCATTCCACTTTGGTTTCTACGAGATACTCATTTTCATATCAGCTGATTTATTCGTTTGTGGTGTTCTGCGTGTGTTTACTTGTGGACATATGTCAGTCAAGTGCGGAACTGTTTTTCAAACACGGCCTCAAGGTTTGATGCTTTACTGATACCGTCAAAGGGGTAATGTCAGCTCACACCTGCCATTCTGTAAGCTTCCTTTTCAATGATGACAAAAGTGTAGTCTACGTAAAATGTCTAGATTTTAGCATGCACATCAAGCAATGTAGTTCTTTCCAGCCGCTGGATTGCGACTTCTGCGATAACTCCCGAGACTGACGAACACATTGGTGTCCCTCATAGTTGTTCTGCGTGCGGCTGAGTAGAAATTGAGCAATAGGTCTTCTTTCTCAGAGACCAACTAAGTACGTCGTTGCCTGAAATTTCGACAACGTTTGTCCCGACAGGACTGAGATCCACAGATGTGGACAGTGAGCTCACATCAGATGAAACCATTATTTCATTCTGATTGATCTTTCACTCCAAAGTTTCACTGAAATTTATCCTGCGTTGCTGATTGAGCATTTAGACGCGCCGGAGCGATGGTGGGAGGACCTATGTCAATTACTCAACTTATGCTGGAACACATACGCCGAGTTAAACGGAGAGTGGCATGAACAAATGCAAGACCCAAAAGCATCACCAACTGCAATCACAATGCGACGGATGGAACATGCTGTATTGCTCGCGAGAAATTCCAACAGTTAGATACTGTTCGCGCAGGATATTTCCCTCATTATCAAAAGGAATGAACAGCAGCTAGTAAGTCAAATACGAACAAGGTTTTTGACGGTATCCAGTACAAGGTGAAAGAACAGAACAAAGGAAACCCGGTATTTTTGTGTCTTTAACACCAGGCTGGCAAACAGACGGCTACGAATTGAAGTCTACAGAAAGGCGATGCATGCGGATCCGATTCTGAGCTGGCAAAGCAACCAATAAAATTGCCAAAATCAAAGCTGCAAACGAACACTTTGCAAGCGGCTCGGGACAGTGCAACAGTACAGGATCCAGGAAGAAAGGAGGAAGACGCCTATTCATTATTATCCGGAGAAACACACCTGCCCATGTAGAATTTCGCGATTGCCGAGAAAGCTTAATAAGGCTAACACAAGGGCACGAAGCAGTGTCAAACCACTCACACCTCCGTATAGTAAGAACATTTCTGGAACGATTGCAGGTCTCTCCCGGCATCATAGTCATCATCATGGGCTTCAAAACGCAACCGCAAAACTGCATACATTTTCCTCTAGGTGGCCTTTGCAGGGACGGTTTCCACCTATTTCAGCTGGAAAAAATTAAGGAACTGAAGTATTATACCATTTGTACCAGAGCCACCGAGCCTATCGCACGCCCTTTGAATAGTAACCAGAAATGTACTGCGTTTTTCAAAGTATATTTCCAAAACATCTGTCCTTCTAAATGCGCTCAAACAGAATCTACTGTATGGATCGTGTGCTGTGAACTTTCCCATCCAAAATACCCATCTCCATCATCGCCACAACCGCCAGGTTAAAAACGTGAGTACCTGCCGTACAATAGTTCTAGCCAACATTGTTTCGTCCACCGATGTAATGCTTCAATCTCTTTGTGTGTTGGGGCCGGTTCTTTCTGTGTTCTGTTCCATTTAAGAGCTGGGCGGCTACACTGCGTACATCTTGTCAAAACAATTCAGATCCACAACTTCATGTCAATATAAATTGGATCGTGATCATGGGACACCGTTGATGTTGTCTCTAGTGGCAACAGTCCAGAAGAACAAGCACTCAGCCAGCAACACTGGAAATGCTAGCGGCAGCTGGATATGAGTCAAAAACAGTCTGTTTTGAAACGCCGTATCAAAAAATCCTTCACTTCTGCACTGTAATACAGACAAGTTTTGCGGTGTTCGAAACGTTGCAAGAATGTTTGGCTCCTCATGAGTAGTTTGGATGCTTGTTAGTTTGTCGCTATCTACCGGTCTAATAAAATCAGAATGCTGGGCTACGAATCCAATTAATCCTTTCAGATAGCTCATAACACATCATTCATGCAATAAAAACTGTTCTAGCCTCAGTCTCCAGAAAAGGTGCATCCTTTTTGACACGGCAAGCACATTTTCGGAATGAGGAATGCAGAAATAAGGTTAAGTTTGTTCTCTCATTCTGGCTTCATGAATCCTGTGTGTTCATAAACCGAACGGATATTTTGCCGTGGTATGATTACACATAATGTGGTTTCTCACGGAATGATAAACCGCCTGCCCACATAGGTGATTTTGTGGGGACTAGCTATTCAGTGTTCCTTCGTATGTCGAGGAGACCACACAAACACATCTGCGACGATTCTGTGAGGATGTATTTTGTGTTATGCTTGCAGTAAAGTTACCAGCAGTGACAACTTCAGGTTCTCCTACAGACCAAGCTAATTTGATATTCCTGTACTGAGTGATTGGTGCGTTTAATATCTTCACGAACCAGCACCTGCACGTGCATGATCCGGTAAAAGCCCTTCTTGGCCACCACGTTCTGAACGTAAACAGCAATCACCGTAGATTCAAAGGCGTCATTTGTGTTTCGCACACTGGAAACTTTCACCAGTCAAGTCATTTGGCTCGCCACCCTCTGTTGTTTTCATTGCCCTTGCGCAATAGAAGTTGAGTTCCAAGATTAACCTGAGTCGAACACAGAGGTGGAGGAACATGTTGAATTTTTGAGGAAACACCTCATGATACACTAACCGATACATATTCCCGTCCAGTTATCGTGGCCAGTCAATTCAATTAGAAATGCAATTGCTATTTACAATTGTAATTATTGGTTTCTTTTCGGCCAAGCGTCGTTTTCTGCCGAGGTAAGATGCTGCATATGTTGATTGAATTCGATGTCACGGTGAAGTTATCAATATGCCAAACTTTGTACTGTATATTGAAACAAATAAGAGTCAGTTTTGGCCCCGGATATTTAAGGCAAAGTTTTGTGGTAATACCTGACTCTCATTGTTCCGTATGTCTGCACTATGTGGTTGCTGAAAACAGGATCTCCATAGGAACACTGCCAAAATTATTCTTGCTAGTCATTTACTAATCAGTAACAATTTTCATAAATCAATAACCCTTTTACTTGTGAAGATATTTGGAAGAATGAGGGAACTGAATTGCAGAACACACGGGATATCCTCATATATGCTTATATATCATCCGCACTGGAATCGATGCTCACCAAATAGGAACGGAATAATTCAAATGGAAGCAGCAGGTGAGCGACGTTGCAGTGGAAAACACGTCTCCACGTAAGGAGGTGGGCAACAATTGTTCGTGCCATTTGGCTGAACGTTCTTTCACGTAGTCCGTTAGAGTACAATCCAAGGAAAGACTAATAGAGAAGAGACGTCACTGACAATAGGACCCACAGAGATAGCTAGTCTGATGTGACCATTTTGTTGAACAAGCAAGTTCAAAGTGTAAGCTTCTAGTGAAAAATTAAACCGCGGACTTCCGGGGAGGGGAGACGAGGTGGGAGAAAGTAAGACTTAGAATCGCCCTTGAACGTACATGGCAAGTTTACCTTCAAACATTCCGGAACACGAGCCTGTTTGCCTGTATAATACCTCGCTAGACAGAAGTATTGGCCCCCACCAAGTGTCACTAGTGGGAGGTAGTGAAAACTATACGGTGTGCATTATCCTCACAAGTTCATTAGGCGGTTTTTTCAGTGGAGTTGACTCCACCAGATCGCTGGACACTGCTGCTTTGTCCCATATGGACTAAAGGCACTGTCGCGTGTCTCCAACTATCCAATCCTTTCTCAGGATTATACAGCTGCTACTCATTCAAGACCATCCGATTATACCCCCATCGCACGTAATTATCATTCCGGCTAACGACGTTAGTTTTGTGGGTAAGTTTTATAATCTATTTGATGTGAACAATCCTTAAACTTTCGTCGCGCAGTTTGATTTGAGCATTGCTTGAAAACCTGACTATTACGTATTGGTTCAAAATTTTCGCATGGTACTCGTGATATACCAACTGGTTATTAAGCCGTGGTTTTGGTATTTTACGCGCTATTGCTATCAACCCCGGTCGTTCCAAGCGAACATTAACCTATGTGCCAGGGTATTTACATCAAAGATTGTCACGCTGTATTGCGATTTGCACGCAGTAATTCTATTACCTGATTGCACTATCGCATCCGCGTTATTTCGCTAGAGTAGATCAGTAAGAGCACTGCAGATATGAGGCAAAGCGAAAGCTATTGTGCGAAGCTCAGCCTGAAAAATTTTGCTCTTTTCTTGATCTTTTCTGGGTTCAAGATATGCTTTTCTTTCTTCGACGAGACGAGTAAATTTTGTTTAATTTTGTCCCATCTAAAATAGATGCTTGTTATACAACCCAAACACATTATCGACTCCTGAAAAGTATTCAATAGCATCGCACTAATGCATTTCAATTGTTGTGATTGGGCAGCCGTGTTTTTTCCGGTGCCACTTGTAAACGCTCATTTCGTTTACTTCCCTTGGAAAGATAATACTCAAGTGCTTAAAATGTTTTCCTGATGATCGATTCGTCAACAGAAAATATATTGCCAAAGGATGTTTACACTTCTTCCATGGCCGGAGTGAATTTGAATTTTTTCTAACGCTGATCTGTCTGTGTGGATAGGCTCATAGTGGTTGTTGTACCGCATTTCGATTGGATCACGACATTTCAGTTGATTGACTGAACATTCCATAAGCGTATTTAGGATAACAGCCGGAACGTCGGATTCGGCATGACACTAGAGTAACCGCAAACTGCCGACCACTGAAACATCAATTTTAACTATTCTTTCCATCAGGTTCTTTTAGTGTAGCTATGTCTCTTGCTAATCTGTCCATCTATTACAGAACACCTGGCTCTAGTGATCAC
Organism: Opisthorchis felineus; assembly: GCA_004794785.1. Classification (NCBI taxonomy): domain Eukaryota; kingdom Metazoa; phylum Platyhelminthes; class Trematoda; order Opisthorchiida; family Opisthorchiidae; genus Opisthorchis; species Opisthorchis felineus. The sequence goes on along the minus strand of SJOL01000599.1, from coordinate 5,404 downwards.
AAGGTGTCCCTGGGGGGTACCATGGCAAATACAACACACGTGCATAGCGTTTTTAACAACAAGGAATAGGATCACGATGTCGTGTGGCGATAGCCTCAGCCACTGCGATTGTGCGTTGCTGCAGTGATCTGGGTTGATTAGCAGACACCTTGTAAACAAGCCGTAAGCTTTGGCTGGGTATCACGTGCGCCCTGTCTGCTAGATGTTGTACTACCAAGCTGGTTATCGCCCTCCCAGTTCTAGAATCTTGCCAGTGTGGATTGTTTTCCTTCGTTCTTTGGACGGGTTGCCTAGTCGTGCGTCCAATGTGTTCCACTGCACATCTGCAAGCGAATATGTACACTTTTTTGAGCATGGGCAGGCACATTTTGAGACTAACGGAATACAGGCGATTGCTCGTGAACCAGGTTCGGGGTGTAGCGGCCGGAAAACTTTGTTCAAACTGGTGAAAATCTTCGGTTCATTGGGTCGACCGGTACAACCTTCTTAAACGTGAGACTAACGTAAACGGGTTTTCTACTAACTGTTGCACTGACGGATTTAATATTCCCCGCGTTCAAATGTAATAAAATATGGTTGTCGGGGGACCCCTTTTCTCTCAGGACGTTGGTGAGAGTTAGGATGTCTTGTTCCAGCGCGTCATCAGAGCATATTTTGGTCGCTCTGTTTGTTAGGCTATGGATCAGATTGCGTTTCTGTTTTGGTAGAACAAAGCTGTTGGAGGTAACGTATTGCCCGGTCCAAGTGAGTTTACGGCACACCAATGGTTTCAGTGTACCATTGTGGCGTCCTTCAAGTCCAACATCTAGGAGGTGGAAGAAGTTATCGG
>SJOL01000590.1:24390-79977 GCA_004794785.1 Opisthorchis felineus | reverse complement strand
TGGAAGGCGTACAACACCAACAACACCCAAACTCTTCGTGATCTCTTTCACGCCCTTCTGTCAAGTCATGCGTTGTCCACCTCGCGGTTTGCGCCATTCTGAAGGAGGCACGGAGAACAACACTCATCTCGGTAGAAGGTGTTTCGGCATGCGTAGCACATGACCGAGCCATCGTAGTCGGTGAGGCTGGATGTTTTCTCCGATTGAAGTACCTGCCGCACAACCAAATACACGTTTTCTAATCACCTCGTTACTAACACGCTGACGCCATCCAAAACAAGCCACGCTTCTGAGGCATCGGTGGTCAAAAACCTGAAGACCTGAAGAGACCTCACATCATCTGTCCGCAGGAGCCACAGCTCGAACAACACAACAACACAGCCCAAATTGTAACCTAGTACATGCGACCCTTGAGATCCAGAAATATGTCGTTTAGACGCCAGATGTGACGCAAATTAGAAAACGTGATTCGGGCCTTTGAGATTCGCGGAATGCCTGAATATGCTTAGAGTCAAGCAGTCATAAGTAGATCCCCCAATTGAGCATGGTGGCAACTAGCAATAATACACGCTCACTGCCAACTGGCACATTCATGATACTACCCCGACTGGTGACAGAAAGTTTGCAACAAAAACGCCCATATCAACAAACGAATCGGCCACCAACATCAGATCAGCTAGATTGTAATGAGTCAAACCCGTCACTTACCTGAGCCACTTCAATTCGAATAGTGCTACATTGTTCCACGTCTGGTTGGACGCGGTCTTTGATAATTATTTTATCAAACACATGCCTGGCTGGGAATGTTGGCCGCAATTCTGGATATGCACGAAACTGCTAACGTATACGTGTACTATCCTCTCCTTCGGGTATTTACCAGCTACGTTCAAACAGCAGATGAATAGTCGACACAGGAGTTAGAAGGATTTAAAATACTGGTTCTGAGAAACTCAACTCCGTTCCTCAAAATTAGCTCGTGATAGAATAACCAAACACTGACATTTCTAGAGAAAAATACACAAACTATGGTAATTGGTGACAAAAGGATTCATCGAGAAGTCAAATGGCGCGGCAGAAGCGTTGATATATAATGCATCATAGCTTAATGAAACTAACACGCAACAGTGATTTGTTCGTTCCGAAGAAACGGTTGTAGAGCAGTCGCCAGCCTGATAAATGATCACCGTAGTTGCTGAAGTCTGTATCAACGGTAGCACCCACATCGACGGCGAAGATGGTCTTTGCACCGAAGGCAGACATGGTATCGGCTAAATGGGGGAAATAAAAAGAAAAAAAACGACGTGTAAAGAGAAACACTTTTTAATGACAAACTAAATGAATCTTTCCCCATGCACACAAAAATCTGGATTCGTAGGTGGAAGAATATAATACTTGATGACACGGATCTCGAGAAACGATTTGGCTTTTCCACGAGGTGAGTGGTGCAAACTAGACGAAGTGAAAAAATATCATGATGCAGTATTAGCAGTATTAGCCGGCGCAATGTATGAAATATCATCAACCCATCTACACACGTGAGATTCCTTCCCAGAAACCTTTTCAAGGTGCTCGAATTAGAATAAAGGGAATCATCGAGTTATCCGTGGTCCAGTACTGATGGATTTTCACGTTCTCAAGTGGCACCAACCAGAAAAGTAAACTGTATAAAACAGGAGAGCGAAATAAAGCATTCTAAGGCCCACATTTGACAGGACAAATCCGTGCCAAAGACGGTTCAGATTGATGAAAGCCAGCCTGGACTCCTCCTTTCGAAAGGTAACGTCACATCTCGTCAGACCACCGGGGGAAAGACGTAACGTCAATTTTAGGCATCTGCAGAGCAAAATCCGTAGTCGAACACAGGTAGGTTCCGGCCTTGCCTGGTCGGGCTTCGCCAGGTCAGCTGGAATGGACCATAGGCGCATCAAATTACATCAAATTACATTCATTTATTCCAACAGTCCAGTTAGAAAATAGCCTGGCCACAGGAGAAAGGCGTACATTGCAACTCGACGCTTAATGCCCACTTGTTAATGGGATGAAAGTGGTTCAATTATGCATTGAGCCTCAGAAAAAGTTGTATGTGCAAAATCTTGCCACTAGTGCATTTTCATGTCAAACAACTGCCAGCACAGTAATAGAAAGTTGGGGGGGGGGGGGTAGAGAGGTGTTATCATCACTGACAGCAACACCTGATGACTGGTACTTCACTGCCGTACAATCATGACAATTTATTTGAACACAGCTTTATGATGAAAAGCAGAAAGAAACGGGGCACTGAGGGGGATATGACGCTAGCCTACAACAAAATCCGATGGACCTACACCAACACTTAGACATTCTGGATGCAAACTGACAGTGTGAATACGACGGAAATCGGTTAGTCGCCATGTCGTTCAAAGTATCCAACCAAGCACAGGGAGTGTCACGTGGATCCTGTCCTAAAAGGCGAACAGCGTCAACATCATCCGAACTTTTCGTAACATTCTTCATCCACTTATGCTATGTCAAATTCTGTCGACCTCTGGGTTTCCGCAACTGCGAATAGGGTAACTCAACGTACGTAACACACGGCGCAGCTAACTTAGCCTGCAGTGCTGGATGCATCCCGCCTTCTACACCAAAGACGCGTTTCTCCACCTCATTGCGAATTCCCTGGTTCCAGCCGACTCCAGCAATAGTTCTGAGACAGCGGTCATATTCTCCACCTGAAGTGACCAAGTTTCGCAGCCCTACAACAATACAGCCCGAATTGCAGTTTGGCACACGCATTTTTGGTGTCACAAGTGGAACAAATAGGCGAATGCGATTCCGCCCCTTGAAGTTTGTGCGTTGACTCCGTCTATCACACTAACGTCAGAGCTCATGCAGCTTCCGAAATACATATGACGTTCCACAACTACAAATGTCCCTCCTTGAATTCTCAGACCGTACGTCCAGCAGCATCACTTTGTACTTTGCAGGCGCGAATGACATGTTCGAAGGACTGGATGACTTTAGTCAGCTCGAGCTTTTTGTTTTCCTGAAAAATGAGTGATATCGTCTGCATATTCCAGGCTCACAAGGTTCTCACTCGGGAAGACCAGAACATCGGAGTTTTGTTGACCTCCCAATGTCCACCTCATTACCTCATCAATGACGGGAGTAAACAAAATTGTAGCGAGTGGACATCCTCGTCGGACACCATTGCTTGTAGAGAAGTTTTTGGGGAGCTTCCCATACACTCTCAGGCGCCCACAAGTATGTGAATATAGACGGAGACAGTACTCTCGACCCTGATTAGCACACATTACTGTGTTATGTTCTCGATATGAGTAAAACAACGATTCAGTTTAATCAACCGATGGTTAGCTGTTGACCAGGTGGCAGTTGGTCTGTTCGTCGAGCTTGGCAATTGGCGCGAACGTTTTGCCACAATATGAGCAGATGTCGTCAGTGAGCGGTTGGGTGGGTGATTCCTCGACTTCCACTTACGTTTATATGGTTGCTAAAGCGTAATTAATGACCATAACGTGAACGGATGTATGAGGATTATCTGACAGTCAATTCGATTGGTCATTTCTGGACTCGTGTTGCTTCGTGGTCAGTTTATCTTACATCTGGTTGGCTAGTTGGACGGCTCATTTGAGTAGTTCTGTTCTTTTATCCCGACTGGTCCACTTTACTTTTACTGGGTGCCTGGACGTACGAGGTTATCTTTTTTCATTGCATGCGATGTAGGCAGACCGTTAGAACAGTACGCTGGTCAATTTAATCTTAGGAGTCAACTCTCACGAATGAGCATGTGCACGACCTCTGTAAAACGGTCAGCCTCATGTGATGTTGCGTGCATTTGCCGCCGATTGTAACCGAAAGTCGGAGGCAAGCAGCTAAGTAATAAACGAACACCTCTAACCATATTTCGAGCTTATTCACAGAAAATTTTAGGCTGACAGCTAAAGTACTGTCTTCAGCACCATATAAGCGTTAAGCGCAGTTGCGACCACAACAATCTTCAGAATAGTCACTTAGCTTAGATCAAGAGTCAATTTTAACAGTTAGGCCAACGCAGATGCATCGTTCACTGAATTACTACCAATTTCGAATGGTGGTACGCGGTTCCACGAGCAGGCTTGGTTTTAAGTATGGTGTCCCTGAGATATCTTAAAATTAATAGTGATCACTAACCAAAAGAAACGGAAGACACAGGCCACGGATAAGCTACAGCCGTCTGAAAGACAAATAAACAACTTATAGGACGCCAGCTTCACTTACCATAGCAAAAGTCGATGTGCCAACTGAGACCGGAGACAACAGAACACTCAGAGGTTTCAAAGTCGTCACAAGTGACCATATTTCTAAGCCCTTCAGTTAACTAATAAAGTGTTCAATGTCACTGCGGCTAACAACCTAAGCAAGGAGCAATACAGCGTACAAAAGACATCGAAGACCATTTATGGTAAATAATAAACGCGGAAGCGCTTTGATGGACCATGTGTCTCGATGGTATACCTGCCATACTATGCTCTAAGAGGGTGCTTAAGCACAGTAGCTGCTGGTTCTCGCCACAAGAGTAGCGAAATAGTTTTCATTTGCTTTAGCACTTGCGACCGACATTTAGTCGTAAAAACCTGCCTTATAACTATGCGCCAATTGTCTTCTACAAGTTTAACGTATGGGTGGATTCTGTCCAAGCTGAAGTATGAAACAAAAGACATAGCACACGAATGGAAATAGATTAGAAATTGGGATAAGCCAGTCAATGGTGAACGAAGTTGCAGAGAAAGCAAACGACACTTTGGAACAGCAGGAGAATGGTTAATTAAATTACAAAACACTTATTCTCCTCCACGAACCTGAACAACCACATGAGGATTCAAGGTCCCAGGGATCTTTACAACTGGTGTTTACACGGTCATCAGCCGCTAACGTGTAACGTGTGGAACACAAAAGAATATGCACTGTGAAATCGGAAGTTCAAAATCCATAATGGTCAGACACTTTACCACCTTGGTCATGAGGATTGTACTCAAAAATACCTGACTGTAACGGTCCTGACCACCAACGGTACGAACGGCCAAGCTGTTTTTCCTTTATTTTGAAACTCCGTACTTTCAACTGCATGTTGTATGCCCAACTGTAGGGCACATGTCACGTTGTTGCGGTTGATATGTTTGCGCAAGTGTGTGATCTTCATCTTCGTCGGTGATTAAAATAAAATGTTACAAAAGACCAGGTGCAACACTAGTCGCGGTATATGTGCAACCGCATAGATGATGGTCGGAATGACGCTTCGTCACAGTTTCCGCAAGTTAAAGCTTGGGCAGGTGTTTAGACATAAGCAGGCATGAAAGGATATCAGCAACTGTGTTAACGAAATGGTAAAAAGGTCTTGCTATGGGACTTTGAGCATTAGGAATGAAGAAACCTGAATCTAGCTATAAGGTACTCGATAAATTTCACCACTACGTTACTTTTGCTTTTCGTATGTATTCCTTTGGGTAATGTGCTTACCGCGGTAATCGCTCGGTTCGGTGATGAAAGCGCTAACCCTGTATCTGAGAGATTTCTATTGGCCAGCTTGAAATAGTGATAACTGGGCATTTACGTATCGTATTGTCGATATAAAAATGCCTGGAGATCGCAAATGAAATGAGTCTCATGCTTTTCTATAAACAAGCCGGATATGGTTTCACGTTTATAGTTACAGAACCATTTGTTCTTCCAGTGAAAAGGTGGTAATCTAGTACATCAAGTTCAGATACTACCCGAGGATCATGACAAGAAAAGTATCCGCATTGGGACCATAGTTACTGCAGATATCAATGGTAAAGCACTCGGTTCGCTATGTACATTGTTTGACCCGATCCACAGGCTGGCGAACAGACCAAACTGCATGTAGCTCAGGAAAATATTCCTGGATGTGTACTGCCAACAGCGGTTGTAAAATTGCGAACGAGGCATTTCTGAAGCCGTTTTTGTATTTTTCACCGAAATGTAGCAGTGATTTTAGGGTTGATACAGCAGGTGGTACTTGTCTCCCTGGATCGCTTTCCAAAAAGGTCCATGGTCTAGCTAGTTTGCTAATTGTATCAGGCAAGGATGTATAGATCTCAGAGCAACGACCGTGTATCGATTCATTTTTTTGGTCACCTATATTCATAAACACAATTTCACCTAAGAACTCCAGAAATGATATTCAGCTCGAGAACCTACTGAGGCCTGCATGCCGGTCGAGTGTACGGGCTGACCAGAGATTCCACACTGCGTTCATAGCGAGTGAAAAGTGCACTTGGACCTTGATACACACAAGAGGGGAGGTTGGGCAACCAGTATTCCGTGAATGGCGAAAATGACTTCATGTAGGAGCATGAACAATTCATATCCCACTTGACACTTCGAACTGATCGTCTGATGGTAAACACCTAAGTCGAATGCCAAGTAACCGAATATGCCAGTTTACCTTATTGAAAATAATTGATGTGGAAGCAGCGGCAATGAAACTATGCACAATAAATGGAGAACTCATTATTCCATGACCTCCACCTAGTGGGGAATAAATTCCACGGGTTACATACCGGGCACATTGTCTGTGTATCCACCGTCAAGCAGCAAACAACCGTCGTAAGGATCACACAAAGGCGGTAAATAGCCAGACAGAGACATACTAGCACGAACATAGCGCCAAAGGGACCCTAAAATGTCGAAGAAAAAAGGGGAGTCCGGTGAGTCTAGCGATCAGCGTGTGCGAACATAGGGGAGCTAAGTGAAGGCCTCTAAAGAAGCGTAATATGCAAACCTTTATTGTGGCGTAAAATTCGGCAATCATAACCGATAGAATGAGTGGTGGATCCATTGATCCGAACTAAGTTGTAACTACGCGACAAAACAACTACAAGTAATGAACACAAATCCCCATGATTGAATTCTCAAACGAAGTTTTACTTTATCATGGCTATGCTTCTCAGCTTATGTAAACTATCACACCCTAGCACCTCTCGCAAGAAATATCGGTCAACATGTGATGCACCACATCCACTCGTATAAATTATTACACTACCGCGCAAACACTAAAAAAACAGCAGCGATGTTGACGCACAACAAACAAACAAAACACAATGATGAGTTGTATTTCAAACGATAGGCGGTCTATTAGGCCTGTCAGTCCAGTAGGCCTGTCAGTCCAGTAGGCTGTGGAATGTTTTCTGTATTCAAAGCTCGCATCATTACCAGTAGTATCCAATGTTCACTATTTCTACTTTCATACCGTACAACTGTAGGAAAAAATATGATCGGCTTAGACAATAGTGAACGAAGGGTGGTTAGGTAAGCTCTATGATATTAGGGACAAGGCAACATCTAGCCCTCAGCTTACAGGATACTACAATTTAAAAGGGTATAAGTTGACGGCGCGTTCATCACTTGGGCGGAGAGGCCACAAACTACGGTTTGTAAGGTTGTTAGCGACATGGAAGGTAAAACAAGTGAACTCTAGCCAGGACGGCGCAATGATGGCAACCACTACTGTTTGGCATTTCTAAAGCAGAGATTCTGACCGTGGGCATCTCAGCAACTGAGGGACAGGTGAATAAACGTTTGCATGCTGACCATTCTACGAAATGAAATAGCCCTTCAATTTTCACAGTGTTAGAAAAGGAGAAAAATTGCATTCGGCACAACGCAGTCAGATTGTGGTCATAAGAGGGTGACATGAGTTTGAAGGTACATAGAGTGGAGGGCTTAATCAAGTGACAACACAAATAATATGTGTGGAAAACTGTCGATCGTAGCAGTACCATGTATTCCTCAAACTGGCCAGTCAAAACACAATAAGAGGAAACAATAGATTACCTTCTACCTGACACATCAGATTGTCGTAAAGAGTGAAGCGGCTGGTTAGACCTCTTTTAAGAGCTATCCACAAAATAAGATACGACGATTGCGCAAGTGCAGTACCTATCAGTAACCAAGACTGTGTTCGAGGATGAATAAACGATTGGAAATAAGCGGTGGGGCGAAGGGTGCGGAGATAAGTATGTCTGTTATTATCACATCAAACAACCGATGAAACGTGCCTTTCGCAAAATAAATCGGAAGTTCAACCCAAAAGGGGCAAGGATTCACCAGGTACCTGAGTTTTTTAGTACTGTGAGTTAGAACAGCAAGAATGTGCGAACCTACCATGAGTATGAACCCGCACCCGACAGTTGGTTATATCCGTCGTCACATAAAACGAAGGGATCCACAAATCCTCAACTTGACGATCCTTGAAGACAGATTTTAGCTGCTCGTTGAACTCTTTTCCTGGATCACATAAGGAGGTATTGCAGATTAAGGAACAGAAGATAAAACTGCGGCCGAGCTAAAATACATTATCGATCAGGTGACAAAAAAGACGTTCCACAAGAAAGATGACTGCTGCAATCGTTCCCAATTAAAAGCCACTCGTCATTTTGTCTAGTCGTTCAGCTGTACTACCTTTTCGATGCCTAGCTGCTATGGCACCTGAGGGAGACTAGAGAGCTGAGATTCTGCCAGGTTGCCTAAGCCCGGGCAGGGGAATTCGAGATGCTGAAGTTGGATATGAACAACAGTCCTTGCTGTCAGTAAATTGACGCCTTAACCACTGAGATATATCGAGTTCATTTTGTCTACCTCAAGATTATCAATTGAGTGGGCACGGCAAACCGAAAGCCCGTTCGTGTAACGAGATAGTTCGAATTGATTTAAGTGGAAAAGGAGTGACTGGTGAGGAGATCAAATAGGGACTGAGGCGAACCTGCAGCTAAAAGCTTCAGTTCAAGTGCCCAGTAACCCGTCACTTTATTGCATTACTTTCCATCGAGTTGCTCTGGTAATGCGTGTTCGTATCGACGTAACATTTTAATGTGGCTCCATACCGCTCGAACGAAACGCAATATGTACCACGTTCGCCGGTAAAATCCTACTCAGTTCCTCCGGGGACTCGAAGTGTCTATCCACTAGTACTCACGTGAATACTGAGACGGGTGCTACAGCGACGGGTGTCGGACAGCGATGTTACGATATTCTTAGTCTTTCTAGATTGATCCATGAGCTCGAGATAGCTCAGTGCCTAAGGCATGAACCTAATGACCGAACTTACTTACTGGTTATAACCTAACCCTGGTATCTCGATTGTTCCCATCTAGGCTTAGGCAAACTGGCAATACATCAGCCCTCATGCTTCCTTCAGGTGGCATGGCAAATAGGCACCAAAAGGGTGTTACAGTTGAACGATTATATCATGTGATAGATTGGTCGAGAGGTGCCGATTAGAATAATCTGGACATGTCGGCCCCAAAACCTGTTTTTGACGTGTTGCTGTGTAAAACGTTCCAGGAGAAATTCCCAGCCAAAAAGGTAACACAAGGATAGTAGAGCTGTCTCCAAATCAGTCATGGAATTCACAAATGAGGTGGGCGGTCAAGAAATAACCATTAGTGAAAATTAATAGATGGCTTCAGTCACGTCTGCTCAGAAGTGACAAGTCAGGCGTGTCGAATGCGTACTGAAGTAGTAGTAACACGCTTGTATCGTACGTTAGACGACCATAATGCGAATCCCGGTGTGGCTAACGTGCTAACGAGCTCCCGCAAAGTAGAATCCCGAGCAAACTGGTCCATCTTTGGCATGGACTAATCAAATGAATGACAAAAGGACACAGGGCTGTTCAGGGGAGATTAATATGGATAAGACGAATCTAAGTAAGTTTAAACAAACAAGAAAGATCAAAAGCTCAGGTTTTCCGTTTCGGCGCTGCAGGGATTCCATTAAAAATCCGTCCCAAATAGTGCACAAATGAGCACGAACAAAAACGAGACAGTGATAATCAAAACGGCACGACATACCTGAAAATATTGACACCGCAGGATAGGTGAAATCCTTCACTTTGTTCCAAATCGACGCAAAGCATGTGGTGAAGACACGTGCACGCTGTGTGAACTGAGCGTAGCGCGTTTCTTCCGCCCACAGTGCACTCATAAAAGCTCCGATACTGGTCCCACCAACTAGATCGATTGGAATTCCAACTTCCTGCGAGTGAGTCAGTGAAAAATACACACTAAAAGGTGGACCACGCTTGGAAAACCTCCACAGTCACATTTTATAAGGTAGAATGTGAATTATGGTGTCCTAAGAAAAGCATACGAGGATTGTACGCAACGGAATGAACTGTGATCTGATCAGGATCACGCTATCGTCGGATGGGCGAGCCTCCCAAACATGCGCAATCAAGACAGAGCACCGCGCCGATGAAAGCCAAAGAATGAAGGCACACCACACAAGGATAGTTTTTCTTCTATTACACGGAGTGGGTGTGACACAAGTGACAACACAAAGCACATGTTTTTAGAGTAACAAGCAGGTAACCCAACGCTTCACTGTTGATACCAGTTCTCCACTGTTGACGGCAGCTCTGCGTTAACTGGTGGTCCTTCACACTTGTTCATTGCACCACTAATCAGGTCGTCGTGTCGCAAAGTAGCATAGAAAGCGGTTCATTTGCCATCAACTATCCACCACAATCAGATGGCGTGTGATAACGCAACTGTTCCCATAAAACCTCTTTAACTGGGACACAGACTGTGTTGCGACATGACACAGTGGATGCACTGTAGTTGAACCTTGAACCAGCTGTAAAAAAGGATGTCTTCACATGCTTTCTGAGTTTTGCCATAACCAGGGAAACAGTGCGACCAGACCAACCGAGCACGTCGCTGCCAATCGTTGCTATTCTCAAATGTCTGAGTGTTTTATGTTTGTATGCTCAACCGGACAATGCACCAGTGGGTAAGACGTAGATCCACGTGGTGGGAATTGCCACGAACAGTTCGAAAGGTTTGGTTATCCTTGTTTGTTTATTTTTACCTGTATGTCGTAAACTTTGCAGTACTATTGGGACAACCAAAGTGAAAAAAAGCTCATAATACAGTTTGTCCACTGATGAGCGCATGTTTGGCAGAGGGATGCAAACTGAGACCAGGTAAAGTGAACCACAACAGGAGGATAAAATCGGGAACTGCGTTTTGTTGAGAAGAATAAGCGATTAGACAGGAGCATAATGTCACAGCAAGAAACGTCATCTTTACGTACAGTCCTCGCTTTCCAACTGCTATTTTTAGGCACGGTTTCCACTTGAAACCCTCGTTTTGTCAGAAGGAACCATCGCAACCAAGAGATAGGTATATTAGGACCAAGTTATATTTACTGGTCTGTGACATAATAAGTCGCTCAACTATCGATGATATATCCAGAACAAGTCAAGTACTCAGATAGTCAATAACTAGGTGTCACCTCCATTAGTGAGTACAGACCACTTTTGAGATCCCCGTCGATGAATGAGTGCTTAATACCATGCATCAGTTTTGTGACAAAAATTGGGTGGGATAAGTTCATTTATAGAAAATTATATAGAAATGAATTGTCCTCAAGGAGAAACAAAGTCCGAGCGGCGAAAGGCCACCATGTGGTTGACGACGTTAGTTACTAAGCGCGCAGTTGGAAAAAAAACAACGTGACGAAAATGCGCAAACAGGTAGCTTGTATAACATTATATCTCACAGACACCGAAGAGGCTTCTACTTCTGTAAATTTTCTCTAGATGTGTCTGTCTTTAATGAGGAGCTAGAACTAAAATGCGAAATAGCTATGAAGGGATTAAAGAGAAAACACTGTGTGCACCACAATGTCCTATTCACTACAGCTGAAAGTCATATACACCGGACGGATCATTTAGTTTTTTTTTCCGAAATGCAATGTATAGTACAATACAACAATGCAATGCAATATGATGTATAATGCAATGTATGATAATGTTCGCTCAGGAGTTCAGAGTAAATCCTTGTCAGTGTACAGTTGTTAGTCATGACTAAACTAGCGTGGGCGACTGCGTTTGTTAGAAGTTAGTTAGTTATTCTGCGACAAACGGCTTTGCGAGAATAACACGGAACTAAAACTGTGCTTGTCACATACACTGAAGCAACCAACACCCTGTCAATTCTATGCTGGCTGTTGGTGAAAGCTGGTAGGTTATTCCATCGACGTCATAAAAAATGCACTGGGTATGTGACAAATGTGCGCCAAGTGGTGCTTGAAACTTTCAACTTGAAGAGCAGATTCAACGGTGTTCCCAGCGAGGAAGTTCCGAAGTGATCCGAGAGTTTGCCTCGATGCGCATCAAGGCTCGTGACGTTTGTTACGTTGGTTTGATCATACGCCCTGCAGATTAACCAACAATCAAGCAAGAGCCACACACACAAGTTTGCAAAAAAAAATGCACTTTTGTAACAATCAACCGTTGACAAAGTTTAGAAATGAAACACGGTAATCTGACTACCAGCCGAAAAAAAACGCAATTCTTCGCATTTTTTCGATTACTTAGCCGACTGAGGTGGAACTATTTCTGATCGGCGTCAGTACCTTACAGCGACCAACCGGGAAAGAATCGAATTGGGATTGATAAGCGGCGAAAACATGTTGAACCATTATCTGTCAAAATTTGTTCAGCAACCATAAACACATCGGCAGGGAAGAGACGTTCAATCGTCACAGCCGCCATAAACACAACCGTAAATGTAGTGGAAAACAAACATATACACTCAGGAAAATTTCGATTGTAGGTGCGGAGAAGAAGCAGCTAGGTCTCGAAGGAAAAAAGCAGACACAGTAACACTAACGGGTTCGTCACTCATCCGTGTCTGTCGTCTTCAATCGTCAACACAGCCTCTTCCTGGGTCACTGTCTGCTGAAATGTACAAACTGCCTGTCCGACCGTTTCAGGTTCGATTCAACCAAGCATCCGCAGCGTGTTTAGCAACCTGCCTTAGCCGAAACGGAAGCTGCTGGCACAATTCGCGGAACCGCCTCACTAAGGTGTAGAAGATGAGCCAAGTCCGTGAATGTCTCGGATCGTAATTGCCCTCACTTATCGATCGACGGTGAATTCCGCTCAGTTGATGAGCAAATGTTGTTCCCACTAGTGGTCACCATGTATGGGTCAAGGGGCCGATTAGGCACCATCCAGTAAAGTTTTCAGTCAACATACGGTAAATGCACTCTCTTCAAGGTCAACGTCCGACTTGTGCAAAACATATTCAAACTGCAGGGAACGTTGTTGAATGCGCGCAGTTAGTTGTAAAATAATGGAACATCGTTATGGAACTGTCTGGTTGGCATTTCTGTTGGCTCAGCTTGTGTTCAAGATAATCCTCTAATGCTCAAGAGCATCCAGCCTTCGATATCCCCGCTCGACTATACCGGTCAACCATTAGATATCTGACCAACTGTCTCCTGTTGCTCCGGGTTGGGCGGGGGTGGAATATGTGTAGCGACTTGTTCCCTAAAAAAGCAATGCACCGGAACTTCCCGCCAAATATTTTTGCCTTGCGGTTAGGCTTTTGAGCCAAAGGCTTTGTATGAAGACCCTAATCGTCCTCCTATCTAGGTTTTGAGCTGTGGTTCAGGCACCAGCTTATTGATCAGCACGCACGTGGTTCGAACACACACCTCAGCATCTCGACTGCTCCTGTCTAGGCTTGGGCAACCTGACAGTGTCTCAGCCCTCATGCTTCCGTCGGCTGTCATGCCAGCTACGCACCGAAAGCGTATTACGGCTGATTATTATAATGCCCACTTCACAGTTGCCAGATGTCATCTATGCAGATATAGAATCCTGACAGATCCACATAATCTTCACTTCGAGGGACGTTACATTGGCACTATCGACGTGACTCTTGGGCTACGTGGTTAGGAAAAATCCATAGTGCAGGTAGTTGGATTTAGGGAATGGTTCGGAAGGCAATAATCTGGCGGAGAACATAATACTGAATACCATTCTCGTTGTTTCCAGTCTAGGACAACGGTGTAGCCAACTGCTTTAGACGGAAGACCACCGGCCAGGCTATAGCATCCGACACCGAGAAAGGAAAACGACTTAACAACTGATAAAATCATCCCAGCATACACTTTCCTAAATTAAGATCTTCGTTAACAAAGTCAGGTGCTGAGAGGACACAAAAGCATCCCGCTAAACAGCCAAATCTGTGTAATTCTTGGTAAGAGTGGATTTACTACTCATACTAACCCGCATCCTGCATAAAGTTATTAGGCCAGGATGTCCAACAGATAGAGTGAATGTGAGAATGGCAGGAAGCGATGGACGGAGATAATGAATGGAACCGTGAGATTTTGTACCAGGACTTCATTTGGGTCACATGGTAAACAATATGATACATTTGCTGCGCGGTTAGGTCACCGTACGAGAACATGAGTGACAAACTGGTCAAATGCCAGAAATGTACCAGGCTTTAGTTAAAAGACGAATAAAGTATGCATACGTATTTGGGTTGAAAGCTGTCTGAGGTATAGTTGGTAAGTGAACCACGTGTATTTCAACAGGCAAAAAGCTCTCCCGCAACGTTCAGGAAGAGGAACAGAGTGAAAAATCTACGATATTTGGATTCGGCTGTCAGAATAATTTCTGGACACCGCAACTAGGCCCGATTGGAACCAGCGCCAACTCTCGTAGAACGAAATGAGTTCGTCATGAAAAGCTAACAGTTGCAATTATACCGAAATTTTTGTGAAAACTATTAAAAAACGGGTTTTTTCGAAGCATACAATTTCACGGAATTTCGCGACAGATGTTGAATGATGAAGACCATCGCGCGGAAAAAAGGATCAGTTAGTTTTCCAAAGCGAAATCATGGAAAATGAACCCTGCCCCATAGCTGAGTTGCAGTTGCGTTTGCCTGAGTCGAGTACGGCTGAGCACACCGAGCGGTGACCAGGATCGTTCACCAGTTATGCGTCGACGAGCCCCTTTTATTTGACCAAGTTAGTTATCATTAGCCTGACTCCAGAATGAAATTCGACGGTCGAGTTGCCTCTATACTCTGTCCATGAGACCCATTAATCCACTTGTCTAAAGCTAGATTGTCTTACTGTCCGGCATGTGTCGTACTTGCAGCGAAAGGTAGTGTACGAATAAGGAAGTAATCTAGGCGTGCTACAATGCCCATAAGGTTGTTGAAAGCACTTCGACCATCTAAACGAGATCCAGCTGGATCCATTTGGGTCTCCCGTTAGAAGCGAATTAGTCAGCAAATGAGAGCATTTGGTGATAGAAGTGACCTGTTCTCACTTTAGCCGTGATATTTTGTCCAACCTAGTGTATTGTAGAATATGACAAAAACAAATCTACAATCATTCGGAACATGCGATTCCAAGTGGTTGGGAAGCAGGAGTAAAAGGAAGAAAATCGACCTAGTCTGTTGGAATTAGCATTCCATTCACATGAAGATTACACCCATGCACCGATACCCTCTACAGTACACACGCCGGGCTCTGAACACCAACCAACTAATTCATCAGACACAACAAAATTGCCATGTTTGTCGTGAATTATTGTATAGAAAGCCAGTGAAAACGTTTCAACCGAAACTACTGGGTGCCGACGAGGCATTTGCAAATCCATGACGCGCGGAAATAACCTTCTTCGCAGAACAAATTTACTGTGGTAGCCGTAATGGCGTCAACTCATTGACGATAGTCATTCACCGTCTAAATCGATATCTCTCCACTACAAGGAACATGTAGTTCTACACGAGTTATCATGACGGTAAACATAACACAAGGACACCACTTCGATTGTTGATGACTTCTCTGAGTGTTGTCCGCACTCGTCACATCAACCCTGTTGAGTCTATAATTAAGTGATAGAGATTACTTAGTGAGCTCACGGACGGGTGGGAATATTTCACCGACACCCCTGAGTGACCACAGCTGAGAGCGTGAACGTGGGCCGTATAATGTTCAACGGCTCGCGATTTTGGCCTTCAGACAGAAAATGGGTAAGAATTCGATATAATGCCCTCTTCACCACCCACGTCTACGACGAGCCGAGAATTTTCAAGGGTAAACACAGACACGAAAATGGCCACTAAGTCAAACAGCTTTTACGAAGGAATACGTCAGAACGGGACAGCTTTCCAGAAGGCAACGATGTAGTGTCCCCTTTCTTGTCACCTGCCCCTACTATTTTTCAAGATGAAAAACAAGTCCTCAAAACGTGCGAAGAATCACTGGTTAAATGGCTGGTCCGAAGACGTTCGGTACATATCGTCACTAGTGAAGACCTGAGAGAAAAAGATAAACTTACATGGGATGCACGGGGCATTTACTATTAGTGTTACACTGAATCACCGTATGGCCGCTATCTGATCATCTCAAGTGGGCCATCCATATTTGTTGCGACGACAAAGATGCGCCAAAAAATTCTACCGTTTTTTACATACTTGATCGAAAAAATGATTCTCAATCCTCCAAAGTTCATTCGAGTTTCATTCGACCGAAAAAAGGACAGTGATACAGTTTGAATTAAACCACTGGATTAAGGATAGTGAGAGAAGAAGCACCAATGTGATTTTGTAGTATGAACGACTAGATAAATGCAAGGCGGAAGGAAATTATCCTATTTGGCAGAGAGTGCACACAAAAGTGACTGTGACTAAAACTACGGATTTTTGTGAATCGTTATCACACCATCGTTGTGCCAACGAAACCTTTTTGTCACCCTAATTTCAGCGCGAAAAGGCTACACATAACTCACCGCCCACCGAACATGTCACTTGTGGTCGTGTCAAACTGTTGCTCTGGTGCCCACATAAATAGGACGCCCAGCCAAACAAGATTTGTTGCAAAAACACGCGAATTCTCCTCCTCAGGGAAGCAGATTCGCATCAACGTAGTCTTCTATAAGTGTGTCAAAACCGTTGATTGCTGAAAAGAACAACATTTCTATTTCCGAGTGTGTAGTAATCGATGAGCTAATTGGAAAGCTGAGGCCTCTGACAGGAGCGTAGTTGTGCCGACAAGTGGAACTATCTCGCAAATTAATAAGCGCACATTGGAGAGTTTTCTCCGAAATATCTTCAACGCAATAGCTGAGCTGGTTGAAGAGATCGACAACCAATTAGGACCTCAAAAAAAAATCAATCCAGCGTAACAGTTTCTAACGTTGACTCTTGTAAAAATGATAGCCGTATTCCTGTACGTCGACCAGGAAGACAATGTCGATCATGCACTCCTGTAAAAATGAGTTTTTTTTACATAGTCCGGGTTCCATTCACTTCCAATCGGGTGAGGATACAGGCAATATCGCACACTGTAGGAGGGCTCACATTGCAGGAAGACTTGAGTAGTAGTATGGGACAGCCCACGACCGGTTTCGCATTGTTTCTGGCTCATGAAGTAGGCACGGTCCCCCGAATCTGAGATAATCAATCCATGAAATGAACAGCGATTTGATGGGATACTCACTGTTCAGTTCCACTTCTATAAAGTTCATAAAGCACATGAGCTCACGAGTAAAAGGTGCTTCGCTAGCACCTACCTGAAAAGCTCGAATCACGCCAATATGTGCACATCCTCGAGCACCACCGCCACCCAGAACGAGTCCGATCGCTTCACCGGTCAGGTAACGAGCAAGGCGAGAGAAATCCGAAAGCGGGTTAGGTCGCTCGCGAGCAAACACGTGGCCATAGAAGGCAACTAAATCTTCCGGAGCACGTGCCGTAAATACACGTGGCTCACATCGAATGTGGTAGTGGTGACTGATCCATGGACGGACGTTCAACCATTTGGCCGTGTGCCGCTGTTTCGGATAATCCGTAGTGAATGGGTACATCAGAACTAACGCTTTGACCACCTAAGAAAAAGGAAACACGAAAGTTAGCAAAACGGTCACACCGCAATTCCGTGGAAGAAAAACGATAAACGTTTTATGGACAGTAATAGGAGGTGCATGAGTTACGTTGGGAGTGATAACCAATAAAGTCCTACTTAAATCGCCGTTCACCGCTAGACTAAGAACAGTATAATATACCTATGGCGTCAACCAGTTACACGTAGGTAAGCGTACCACCATGTACCAAAAAACAGACAAAATTGAATTGATGTGTGCGTCGAGTGGCAAAACACAAAGGTCTCGAACCAGGTTACCTCATACACCAGCTGCGGGAGATTACACAAAAAATAAAACTGTGGGTGCATCGAAACGGTTTTTCGGAATTCGGCAGTGGTAATCACACAAAGTCAACAAAGGGCCCTGTTCCATAAACGTGCGAACGTACATTATTACCAAATAAGAAGTATTCACAACCCCCAAGGATCAACATTCTACGCAATCATCATTATCAGATGTAAGGACCGCGTACTTGGAGTACAGAGGTTATACCTGCCGCAGTTTCGTTCATAGATGACTTGGAGAGGAGAGGTACGCAGCTGCACATTGGAGGTGGTACCTGATACAATTGATGCGTAAATACAGGGTTGTCGGTGGACTTTTGAGTGGGGAGATTGAGAAGGGAGCTATGCATCGAAGGCAACAGCTTGGATGCACGAGCGCCACTGAGGGTAGGACTGGGCCATGTCTGACAATGTCTCTAACCGTTGATGTAGCCCGTCTCGGGGTCCCCATCCAGGGAGACAGCAATAACCAGCGCAACTGAGTTTGCTAGTACTGGCTTTCATACTTTGCTGCCAAGTCATTGTTTGACCTCTACTGGTTCCTTTCCACCCTTCACATGATTTTGCCAAAAGAGCACTTCGAGGAAGTCGGTCAACTGCCATACGGAGGATGTGACCAAGCGGGCGCAGCGTATGGTGTGTGATCAGTTCATCTATCGTGAATGAGTTATTTTTTTCCGAAAACCATTCGACATACTTCAGCATTGATGATCCGGTGTTCCCACCAGACTCGGCCAATACTCCGAAAACATCGACCGTCAAACACTGAAAGTCTTTTGACGTCCTCGGTGCGTAGCGGCCAAGTTTCTGATCCGCATAGTACTATAGAGCGCACCGTATCATTGCAAACTCGACCCCTGACGGATAAGCTGGTGTCACGCCGATGCCATTTTGCAGGTGTGAAGCGCATGCCAAACCGTGAGGCAGAATTATTCAGGTTACTTAATATCGTTTGCACTACCACGGCGTCAAATCCAAGAAGCGCTATGTCGTCTGCGTACTCGATATCTGTGAGCGGACGACCCGGAAGCAGTTCAACCACACAGGCGTTAGAAACTGATGGTGAGTCCTCCATAATCGTATCAATGACGAAGCTGAAGAGGAAAGGCGAGAGAGTACAGTCCTTCCTGACACCACTTGATGTGGTGAACTCAGGCGACAGCTTCCCGTAGACCTTCACATATCTGCGGGAGTTGGCGTAGAACGCCTTAAGGAAGGTCCACAGAGTTAAAGCCAAGAGTTAAGTTAAGGAAGACCACCCTTGTTGGTTGCTGGAGACATTGTCGCTGTTCCAGAATTTGTCGGATGATGAAAATGTGATCGATGCATCCTCTTGCAGGATGGAACCTAGCATGATCTTTACGGACCTGTCTCCCCCGTGTTCAGTCAACCTCCGAAGGATAAGACCAGAAAGCACCTTCGATGTTACGGCTACCAGGCTAATGCTACGATGCTTTTCACACAGCGTCTGCGTACCCTTTTTAAGGATAGGAATGACTGCCGATATGTTCCATCGTGCAGACACTTTCTCTTCACTGCATATCGCACCAGATGGGTCAGATGGGTCACCAGAGAGTCTCCGCCTTCTTTGAAGAGAGTTGGATACAGTTCGCCTGGTCTCGGTGCCTGCTCACGTTTCAGTACGGATATTTCGTACTTTATTTCTTCTTCCGAGGGGCGATTAAGGTTTACATTCCATTCGCCCACATGCACTTTCTCCACAGGCTGGGTTGCAGGAGGCCATCTGAACTGTTCTTCGAAGTGTTCGGCCCATCTTTCCAGTCAACGTTTTTGCGAATGAATTAATGAGCCGCTTTCTTCATTTATCGTTTCACTGACCGCTGCTCTCCTAGGGCCAGTCGATCGCATCAGTTGACATAGGGCACGGTTGTTTCCGGTTAAAAAAGCCTTCTCCATCGCCCGAGCTTTCGTTGTCCGCCAGAGCTCTCGGTCTTTCCTTGGGGTTTGAGGGATTTGCGTGCACCATCGTACTCGTTGCCTGCTGGTATGGATTTCCTGGCATCAATCATGGATAGCGATCTGGACGACATCCAGTGGTCTTGTGGTCGAATCGGAAAAGTCCGACAGACAGCACTAAATGCCGCTAACATACCTCCTTTCAAATTTTGCCACGCTTCATCCACATGCTCACTACCAGTACATTATTGGTTTACTGCAGAGAGTTGTTGGGCTAGGTCAGATCGATAGTGTGGAGCTTTGGTAACTCCTCGAAGACGGTGGATTGGCATGGTTCTTGCTGACTTGCGAGGGCCTCAGGGGAGACGAACTGTCAGGCGTGCGCACACCATGGCGTGATCGGAATCGAGTTGTGTGCCCCAGAAGGAAAGGCAGTCTTGAAATGTGGCTCTCCACTGGTGGCTGATGGCCGCGTGATCCAACTGGGTCCACGGTTGATTCGCAGTTGGTGGCCACCAGGTTACGCGATGCAAACGTTTATGCTAAAAGTTTGTACTGGTTAGAAACAGTTCATGATCAGCACACAATCGGAGGAGTCGCTCTCCGTTGTCTGTGCGACGAGCATAGACTCCCAGTCGATCGCCCAAATGTGACTCCAAGGAGCTCAGAAGACCGAATTGGGCATTCACATCGCCCGAACGGATCACAATGTCCGTACTTCTTGCTTGACGAATGAGCCTAAATAGCTCTCGATAGAAAGTATCCTTCTCAGCAACAGAACTGCAGTCCGTTGGGGCATAGGCCGACACTACAAAAAGGTACAGCTTTTTATGTCGAGAGGCATTGGGCTTGATTGATCGCACGGCGCAAAGACGACTATTCATTGAGATCCAATACAGCAAAGCGCGTTCAGCTCTGGGGCTGAGTGCAACTCCTACGCCATATATTCCATAATTCATCGCTTCTGGATCATCGGACACAAGGAGGGATAAATGTGAAAGAGCTGAGTTCGTCCGTGGAGTTTTGATTGGCTCTTTTATGCGTGTTTCGGAGACACAGCATACATCAATTTTAAGGGAGTACAAGGTTCCAGCGACTACTGCCTGTGTGCCAATTTGACATTGGTCAGATAAGTGACAGTTAAATGACCCAGCGAAGTTTACTTGTGTGGTGGGAAGGGGTTGAGGAGGGACATCAGTGGACACAGAACTGTGCGGACAAATGATACTTCCTGGTTGCCCAGGCTGAAGAAGGGGGTTTGGCTGAGGTACCCCACCTTGAGCCTTTGACTCAAAAGTCTGACCCACAAGGCAGTGGGAGGATGTAGGGTTTTGTTCGGGGACCTTGCCCCTAGCATCTGCCTCAAAAGTCTGACCCGCGAGGCAGCGGATGGTAAGATTTTCTTAGGGGAGAGGCTAAGTTGTCTCTCATGCACATGCCTAGTACCTATGAAAACTGAAGGCAAGACGTCTAATGTTGTGTCGCAGCTGAGCTCAAGGTTTACGATGACAAGTGAATAGTCACTTCGCTGGTTGGTTGAGGCATCTAGATGATGGGTTAAAGTTTCAGCACTTAAGTGCAAATGCACAGTCAAAACAATCAGGCAGCATTCGATACATCGATAGGGCCGTTGTGCTCAGAAGGATTTATTGACCCCAGTGATCATTGGACAATCGTAATAGTGGGCTACAATCGATAATAATAGGAGTACAAGCAACGGCTCGGCTGTGGACCCTTTCGGTTCATGGCTGTCGTGCAACACGGAGGCACGAAAACTGGGCAACCGAATTTCGGTTGTCCGCAGGGTACAGTTCTGGGTAAGTAGCAACTTTACCAAGGTTAATTTTCATGAGTGTGATGAAGTGCGATTCGAATCAACAGTAATGGGATACAACAGATCCTTACACAATAAATCATTATTCATTAGCCCTTATGAGGTTATCGATGAAGCTACTCGTGAACGTGAGAATACGAAGTCGTGTTTTCTCCAGTGCCAGGGACCGCTTAAATCTCCAATCCCGACCTATCTACGGTTCAGTTTAGTTAAAGGTAAACATATTACCGACTTGCTGTCGAAGGTGGGCATTGAATGAATTTGAGGACTACGCCTTCCTTGGTGAAACCGGTATCCGATTGTTTACGCATCTCTATCATTCTTCCTGTATATTTATATCGCAATGCCATAGAAACATTGCTAAAGGAAACTAACGGAGCAGCAGAAAGAACACGATGACAACGCGAGGAAAAAACGGTTTCGCCTCAGTGCACTGAGATGAAGTTGTTATAATTCTCCGCAAAAAGGACGTCCTTCTGTCAAACATGTGAGCTGACCACAGATAAAATCAGCGCCCGAGCTATTTTATACGAGATTAGAAAACTCAATCCGCCTCACTGACGCTCACTTACAGGAAAATCGATGAGTAATGCGTAGGCGTACCCTTAAACACAGTCAAACACATGCTAAGTGAAGAAATGATAAATCCCGGAGCGGAAAGATATATCCGAATGCATCCGTTGTGTTTACAATTTGCGTGGAATACGAGTTGTTCAAAGAGGTTTGTATACATCCTAAAAGCATCGCCAGGCTAAACAAACCCAGGTTCATTCTGACTCGACACACTGAGTCTTTGGTTATGTGACAGGGTTCTGAAGGTCAGAAGCAAAATTTTTCTCATTGTGATTGAAAAGAAACAACCCGAAAACCCTAAACAATACATCTAAATTTCGAGTTTTTTTCAACTGAGACGAGGCTGTTCTGTTACTACAGCCCGTGTCTTGAAGCTTTCAAGAGTACGCGGTAGTGGACCGCCCAGTCGATTTAAGCAAATTTCACATGAATAAACCGCATCAAGGCGACAGAGTAGGGATACGATGTTTAAAAGTTTGTTAATTATAAAGGATCGATGGATACCCGAGCTGAGCACTTTCAGCTCCCTGACTGAATCAACTTCAGCAGAAAACTTTCATCCATCCTGAATGGAGTAAACCTGTTGAATGTCCGACCTGCGCATTGCATTGTGTGGGTTATTTTACTTTGTTCCTGTGACAGCAGGAAAACGGAGAAAGGTGACTGTGACATGAAAACAATGTGGTAAGCAGATAAGACGGAAGGAAGGAAATGCTAGTGCTTGTGAAATAGGGAGGGAAAATAGGTGTTCAACGAATCCAGTGATGTCCATTATCCGCTTTGCACGGTCTTGCCGTTTTTTTCGGCTTCAGCTGCTCTTATGAAGGCCATTTGTTCACCTAATTGTGATGTTTCCATCATTTCAGAGAGATTTTGCAGTTTACTTTTCTTTATTTAGCTATGCCGTCGAGATTGATGATATCTGGCTTTGAGCAAGAAACACATTTATGGATTTGGACCCAATGACTCCTGTTGTCAGGACTGCTCGTGTTGCCGTCCAGAAGCTGCTAATGTTATCACGTCATCCCACAGACGAAGTGAGGTAAGCGGCATAGATCGGTTCTCACCATTTACTTTCTTCCATGTGACAATAAACCTAACAAGCTCCGAACTGCGAGGGCAATGAACCTTTACAGAAACAGTGGAATAAACTGACAGTGAGCACTTTTGTTATTAATGGCGGAAGGTTCGGTTCAGTAAATCAATGAGGATGAGTAGAATATCAGACATCAACCTATTAAGGCTGTCCCTCTCGGGAGAGACCAGCATCAGGAGAACCCCATAGAAAATATCCCTTACAAAACGGTGCCTTAAAGTTTGTACAGAACTTATGATCCTTGTAGGGACACCACTCTGACCAAACTGCATACCTTTCAGGCGTAATTGGCCGAAATTCCCATTGATAGAAATCGAATAGTTATTAGCTGCGATGTGCCGGTGGCTTAAAAAATATGTTCGGTTTCCAGGAGCGTTTCCAATGAAAATTTAATGGAAGTTTTCAGGTAATAAAAGTCAACGACTTATTTCACAAGAGCTCATAATCTGGTTTGTCTGTATGCACTCGCACGAAGCATGAAGGTGAAATAGTACCGAGTACAGACGTTAGTTGCACTCCGGAACGATTTTGCACTACTCTTCCTCAAGAAAACCCTTACCGATCGATGCCGGAAAATTCTTCACCCATAGCAACTGATCTTCCAGAATCGGAGGGATTCCTTCTGAATGTCCAAACGACTAACGTGCTCCCCAAAAGGGGATAACGAAATGTCGCTGAACCGGATCAACTAACGGACTACTACTTAATATCCCAAGCAAAGCCAATACAATAACTCGCAGAATTCCTTGAGCTCTTTTTACGGAACTCAACTCGACCTGACCAACAACTTAGCCTTGGGTGTTAATTGAATCTAATAAAGAGGGAAGAGGAAACAACGAACAGTGACATTATAAGAAGCCTGTAACGTAATATATTAGATAATGGGAACTGTAAGAAATCTAGGGACAGTGGGGGGCTTTGTGTTAAGCCTAAGCATAAGATTTAGTAACATTATCAGACCAACAACATGGGCCCTTTTGGAACGTCAACACATCTGGTTGTTGTTGTGGTGTGAAAGGACGGGCTTTCGTAATGGAACGTTGGAATAAATGAAGCGGCGGCGAAGCAGGCCTGGACAAGTTGCGACACCTGGACGTGTCTCCAGGAGCTCCTGAATAAAACTCTTAAGAATAACAGAAGTCACATGAAAATAAACACTGACAGAGTTCTCAGCTTGCAGTCAAATAAACCTCAGGACGGGACTGGAAACTGACTGTACCTAGGACGAGGTATCACTAAGGAACAAGGTTCCTTCCTCTACAGGTGGCCACTTGCAAAATTTGGACAGACTGACGGTGAATTAGAGGTTGGATTGTCGTCTCCTTACCGAGGCAGATTTTACGCTTCCTAACCTAAATTTACGAAAAAACAAACGGGCAAATTCTCTACCCTGACTCAAATAAACTTTAGTCTAGGTCAGCAGAGGCAGCTCACTTTTGGTCGCTCAACGACATTTCTTATACATAAAAGTTAATACCTAGAGAACGGACAAACAAATTTTGCCATGCGTAATAAGATTCAAAAAGAATTGGATCTCGCCTCTATAAACACAATAAACCAGCGTTTTATAAAGGATTAATTTCATAATGTCGTCCTGAGGCTACTGATGAAAGAACTGGGTAGGCAGATCTACGTCCGGACCTTGCCAATGATTATTGTTCATATTCTTGTGACGTCAGACAAAAATTAAGACCCATTAGGATGCATACCAAGACATTTCTAACATACGCTCAAATCACAACTCAGGGTGTTGTTTGCTTTCTCACTGTGCCATCTAACTGCACATTTCCACTTGAGATCATAGCGCTGCATGACAGCGGAATGGAGTCAACAACCTAGGGAAGTGTAGACAGGCGGTTGGACATGAAAACGCAGAGGAACATTTTGGAAACTATTTCGTCAGATCGCAGGAAGTTCAGGAGCGTTTGTTACAGATCGATGTTCCTACAGGTGAATGGCCGTACACCTGCACTTTCTGTCAGATAGCGTGGAATGAACGGAAGGCAAAGGTTAACAACAGAATCTACCTTAGTGGGATGATTTCGAAGAGTCAATTCGATGGGTGAAATCCGGGATGGGTCTGAGTTACCCAGGGCCAAGACAAGCACACAGTCTGCCTGTCGGATACATAGCCGATTCCAAGCAGACGTTCGAGTATAGTCACATACAAAGAAAACGATGCGATGTGAATCCTCTTGGTGACTGAGCCAGGCTGTCAGGCGATATTGATTCACACTGGCCAAAGCGCTTGGTCCCAGACGACGACGAATGATATCTGGGTGGGGAGAAGATAAAGCAGATCAGGTTCGAAACCAATGAGTAGCATAAACTAGTCACCCGGTCCCTTAGGACCAGGAGACACCACCGAAGGATTCAAAATTATTTTACAGATGGAACAGACTACTGATGGCCGAAGCCTAGTGAGCTAACGAAAAGTCAAATGTCTGTGGCTGACTTCAGGAGCTCTGTCGAGATGTGGGTGACTGCTCGAGATAACCAATATCTCTTCAACTGGATAATGATAGTGTTTGAACACCAGAAAGTTTCTATCACCTGGGTCATTCCTAACGAGCAATGGGGAGAAAGGCATTCCGATACAGCAACAGAAACTCATGTATCAAGCTACCGCAAGGTGTTCGCCCTTACTGAAACCATATTCACATGATGAGCGTGGAAAGATAGGAATTTCGATTTGTTTTTTCTAATAAATTCGTCGTAGGAACTGAAAATGGTGCAATAGATTGTAAAGTATTCGGCGTATGCTAAATTGCCAATCAATTTAAGTGAATTCAAGAATAACTGGCTGGTCGGGCTTGTAGAGAAAGTGTTAGGGGCATCAGTCATCGGATATGACCAACAACCGGAAAATCTGTACTGAGGATGGAAGTGACGCAACAATGTCGGGTAGTAGCACATGTTCCTTGTACAGTTCTCGAGGATGAATTGCAACAGAAAAGATCTCGTATCCCACAAAGCTATCTTCCAAAGAGGGGCAACTGTATTAGAAGTGGAACAGTAAATTTGGAAAACGGATGGATACATGTGTGTTAGTGATGCAGTCATGAGAAGCTGTTGTCGAGTGGGCTAAGTTCGCCTACGCCAGTGAAAGTGAATGGTGGATGCTGAAGCAATGAATCCTTGTACCTGCAAAATGGATCAATAATGATGGCTTACATGTGTACATATACACACAGTTGACTGGTGTGTCTGCATCTGGGCACACACATATGTCCAACATCAATATGTGGTGAAGCGAACATACATTTGTTTGAATGGGTAGAAACTCACAGGCAGGTGAAACCATTTGATCACTCGGACGGGTTCATTAGTTTCATAGAAATTAACTGTGTAACTCTGTCAAATGGTGTACATGCCAACGTGCCAGTAATTCAAAATAAGTGTGGTTAAACCCATACGATTAGTGAAACGACTAAAGTTGATGGTTATACTTTCTTTATTGGGTCGTGGATTGGCCATTACTGAGCCCCAGGATACACTAAAACTGAACTATGAGGTACAGCGAACGAATGTTACACATCATCATCTTTGAAAAGTTCGCGGAAACTAATGCATCATCTAAACAGAGTTTCGTTCTCAGTATAGCTCATCAGTAGTGTCGAATGGTTCAGTGAATCGCTGCGAGTGACGCTGTCCATACACAGTGGGGCGATAAGTTTAGTATTGAATGTGGCTACACGCTACTCACGTCAATAGGACCCGTGACTATAAAACAACAGCCAGTGAGATTTATTTTGCCAGTAAAACGACCCGCTTTTTTTCAAACACAACGAGCCACATCAAAAGAGAAACATTTCATTAAAAGGAAACACTTTTCCCTGGGCTCACGAACTACACTATTGAGTCAGTGAACAAAACATCAACTTTTCAAATAAAGAGAATGCTCGTAGCTCAGGCTGTAATGAACGTTTTTTTGACCGCTGAGCTGGGCAATTTGGCTGTCAATGTTTCATCACCCACCTATCAAAAGACAGGTCAACCAACAGGCGTGAATAGTCGTGGTAAGGAGAAAACCAATTTATTCCTCTTAAAGACGGGATGCCCATGGTTGAGGTCATTTAAAAAGGGCACTTTGTGGGATGTCAGTAAATCAGTGAGAACCAGTGAAATAGATTTTGGTAACTGTGAAAGAGTGAAGCAAGCAGAGAGAATTAATCAAAAGGCTCTGGTATCATCAGAAAGTAATGCAGCAATGTCCGCTTTGTATCAGTTGGTCCATGAAAAAGTATAGGGATGTTTTCGGAGACTAGTTGTAATGAAAGTGTCCAAGTTACAGTATCTCACAGTCAGGTAGTCCGTGATTCGGCTTGCAAAATCCTATATCAGCAAGGAATGCCCAACTGTTGAATACAGCGTAAGAGGGACTTTCTTTGCTTGCGTGGATAGGCAAGTGCAGTTGGCACTGTTGCAACTAACATCTGGGAGGTGCGTATGGGTTTTTTTTAGCAGCAGCGGCTGCGGCGAAACGCTCCTGAAATCAAAGTTTCGAACACCTGACTTCTGGATCCGAACGCACTATCAATAATGCTGGTCCATTTCTAAGCGATAGATGAACAACAAATAGGAAATGACGAAATCATGCTTCGCTTGTTGTCACACCACTATTCACTTCAATCAATCGCAACCTCGCCAGTGAAACAATAACCGATTTGTTTCGGAATCATGAAACCCGAAGGCCTATGCAGGCTGTTGGACTCTGGCATGGATAAATACATTAGCTTTGGTGGACAGCTGAAAAAGCCAATAAGATCTCCGATACCAGAATTTATCTCTGAAGCAGTAATGCAAAAATTAGAACGTGGCAAAACTGCTGACGCACTGTTACGCTCCACTCCACTCCCTAACGGACTGATCATGTCACCTCGATTGGTGATAAAAAGCGTTTGCACTTAAATTACCCAGCTCAGCGAACAAACCAACAACCGAGCTACCGACATTCTCCTCAATCGCACGAATCCAATGTGGACGCGAAACACCTCACTTCTGATTTAATTTCGACTAACGGAGCATGACATGCTAGTCTTGATTTGTCGATGAATATTTATTCAACATTACGTAGTGGATGATGGCGCTAACGTGCTAGAGGAACCTGGCGCCCAGAAAAAAACAAGCCAGAAAATGAGTGCACCGATGATGAGGAACAGAAGGCTGATAACGCGAAGGCAAAAAAAGAACTAAGTAACTTTGACAGAATCAGTACGTCAAAAATTTGGATATGCATCAACAGTAAGGTTAGATTACGTTGCTGTTTCGCGAGAGTTATGTTGCTAATATGGAGCGAACTTTGGAAGACACGAAAAGCAAGTTTTTAAGAAATAAACTATTTAGCATACCCAGATATCACAAGGCTGGCGGATCGATCGATCACCTCGCAGAAGGGATCAGTTTCACCAAACCGTGATCTATTGGAGGACAGGATTTCATGAATTTCATGGATAACTTAAACTCTCAAGTTACGAGAGAGATTATGCGTCTCATTTGAGGCGCAAGTATATAAAATCTATCCGGAAGGCACCTTCGCAATTCGGATCAACCCCGGTAGGTGTCTCTGACTTACAGGAGATACAATATCAATAGGCTGTATACCCCAAAAAAGACCATCTCCCGGACGATTATCACTTAAACAGAGTTTCCGTGAAATGCAGCTCGGACTGCGAACAACCTCATAACTTAAAAAGAAAACCTTCCGCACATGAATTCGTTTTCAACAAAAAACAGGCGGTACCGATCAGACACCAGCTTTCCTTCTGTTCCAGCTACTCGCAACAAAGAGTGGTTTGTTTCTAATGTGTTTGCGGGACTCGATACCAGCACTTCCTGCGCATATCACTGGCAACAGGCATGGATCAGATTCGTAAAAACACACCGTCGTACATGACCCACAAATTCCTGGTTCCTAGGAGCACTACTCAGTGGTGACCAGACGGCTTGTCCTAACTCTACAACAAACTACGTATTGATTTTTTTCACAGGAAACAAACCAGCAAGCTTAGTCTGTTGTCTGATCAAGTCCCGGTAAATTATGGAAGGAAAATTACTGCGTGCTACACTGACAATTGCAAGTGTGGCCACAGATTCGAACGATCTCGCATTCCCCTGGTTACCAATACCTTCACTGAAGGTTCACTTAACAGAGAACAAATGGGGTAACAGCAGTACTTGGCCGGACCACTTGAGACAATTAGTGTCTAAATGGGAGTAGACTCCTCTGTGTTTTACACTTGCCGACATGATTAACGGATATGATAAAACATGGGATAAATATCACATGACGGGGAGGACAGATGCAGTTAATGCATTAGGAGAACACGAAGCCATTTGGGATTGTTCCTATTAGAAGCGGTTCAGCATTTCCATTCAAACGACCACCTGAAACTCCAAACAATGGTCACTTAGAAACTTTCAAAGTTACATCCCTTTCCCTGACAAGGGCGAATGCCCAGCAACTATAGGGTGGCTTTTCCTAAGCCAAGGTTTGAGCACAACTGATCGCACAATGGCCGGGCTTGTGCGGTTGCACAGACGCAGCAGCTGCCTATGGATGTGAACTCAGTCTAACAGACATTGGTAAAAGATATAAGTTTGGCATATTGTGATGGTTTATATGTCCAACCAACAATTTCGAGTAATCGGGTGTGTGTGTGTGTGTGTGTAAGAGTTAAGCATATAATCATATAATCATATATATCATATATCATATATATCATATAATCACGGAGAAAATAGAGATAGACAAACGAGTACGAAAACGAGAAGACAAAGCATGTGGCCACCTTTGTACAGCCCATCCACCTGAAGAATATAACAAACAAGATATTCACCTGAGCCTGCCATTCACAATAGTGTAATTGCAACTGAGTGTCTACCTTTTTGTCTTTTTTAAGCGGCATTTTAAATTTATATTCTTCACTTAAGTTGGAAGTAACACAATCGGAAATACACACACCACAACGGGCTAAATTAACCATCATTTCTACACGGGAGCATTCCGTAGCTGTCATCCCCTAGCCGAGAAGTCGAAAGAGATCTACCATAATCAAGTCTGAAGGTGAATTCTTCATCTGCTTTCGTTACGTTCTCGGCTGATCACTTAGTCATTTTTCCAACTTCTGGCAACAACCATGACCAGTGATCGTTGGGGTACTCCAATGCATAACATGTCCTAACTGCCTTGACTGGCGAATGGAAACCAGTCCCCGAAAATCTAGGTTATCCGCTGTTGGGTGAACCTCATAGTTACATGGTACTTTCACCAGATAGAGACAATACCACGTAGACATCGGCTTTCAAAATGCGTCAATTAATCGAACAGGTCGCAAGAATATCTGATGGGCCGCTGAAAGACATGAGGATGTAAGGGGCACTAAGATAACCAACACATATTCGACTAGCCTGGGAACCAGCTTATTTCACCCTCACCTGTTCCTCATGCCAGCAGCATAACATTGGAAGAATAATTAAAGTTTTGACGCAGTTCATATAAAGGGAATGCCTTCTTGACTGTTACAATCATTACAGGTCATTCGAAAATCGGAGAGACGATGAATTTCCCAGGGATGCGGGAGCCTTTTTGTTGTTAGATCACGGAGAACAGAAGTCCACCATTTTATTGCATAGCATCTGTGATCAGCGCTGATGCTTTGTGACGACTAAGGTTGATGATTCTTTCTCTAACCTCTGATTCCTTGGGCCATGGGACAAAGGTTGGCATAATAATACACAGCTGCTAGGTGACCAAACTGAAATTCGAAGTGCTTCACTCAGCGCTCCACGCTTTTGGGTAGGCTGTTTTCACGTGTATCATCTGTTTCGCATATAGTTCCGTTAAGATCTTTCTGTTTGATATCAGCTGTGTTGATGAGATGGATGGATTTGTAAGAACAGCAGCAACTTATATTCCTGAGGCGAATTCACACCACCATTAATTGCAGTCTGCTTACAGGTCCTTCGGTGATTAGCGAAATAAACTCATTTGGATACCAATTCGGTTTTGACAGGAGACCCAAATGAATCTCCAGTTTACGATGCTCTTAAGCAATTTATGTTCAACTACAACATGAGGTTGACGGAAACTCTTGGACTGCGCCTACATGATGAGTCCCAAAAAGAGCGAAACCAGTCGTGGGCTGTCGAAGAGCCTTCAACAACCGTATGATTAGTATATTACGTCCTTTGGTGATGTTTTAGAAGCAAGAACACGTTGTTTGCAAATAGCCAGGGAGGTCAGCGATTTAGTGCCGGTTGTTTTCAGCACCACTGTCTAGTGTCGCTGAGCATACTACAGTTTACAAGTTTGTCCAGTGTGACCCAAGACCCTCAGGACTCGAGGAACTTACACTGATGTTGAGCTTATACTGGTGACTAGAAAGAGCTGACGGGTCAGAAAATCGAATTTAATTTAAGTATTTCGATTCCATGATTAGGCGCCCGGCAAATGTTTGCTAAATTTTTGTGCACACCAAGGCGCGATCAGAATCAAAACAAAGAGACTAATGGGAGGGGCAATCCAGAACACACCTGTGCTATCTGTTGCAACGTGGCAACGTAGTCAATTTGCTTTCATGTTTGTGCGCGCAAAATACAAAAGTGATGACTCGGGTGGCAAAAGTAAGTGCCAACAATTTGCGATGCGATCATAAACTCAAAAGTCCGTTCCCATTAATAGACTAGGAGGTAGCAAGGCTTAAATAATCAGCTAGACGCGCCATTCGCGTCGTTCGTCGCTCCATTCAAGCAGCAGCGGTGGCCAGCCTAACACGATAGGGCTGTCTCTGTGCCTTGTCTAAACTTGCACTCTTCGGTTCAATGATTTTAATTGAAGACCGGACACACATGCCTCATCAAGACACCATCATTGAGCATCTGAGCTCTTTATAAGGAGCCACGTGGCCATACAAGAACCCATAGTCCTCTGCTAGTACCGCCGACACCTGCTCGGGCAACCTATTTACCACAAGTGTTCAGGGAGAATCTTCCTCCAGAGACATACAGCACTTTCCCATTCCGAGAGCTCTATGCATCTGAGTGTCAAAGTAACCAAGCGTTGTTGAAAAATATAAATGGCGTTGATTTTTTGCTTTGAAATATACGATGCAGTCACTGGATACTGCTATAATAGTGGCTATAGACACATCCCGCAAAAAGCTACTGCAGGCTACCGTAAGAATGTCCACAGAGGAATAGGCAGGAATACACAATATATTCTAAGCAAGCGATCAAATTGATTCTATTGAACCATGTACCAGACAGATTAAACAGCGCCACGAGGGGATCGATACCATCTGGTAAAAAGCCAGTTACCAAACCGTTAAGGCATGTATCACAGCACGCAGAACTGAAAAACAGCCGTGTAAGTAACGCGCATTACTATCGCCGGTAGATGACCAACTCTATTGATGAATATATGCTTAAAATCTTAGATCAGTTGAGCGACCGAGTTCTGGAACACAAACTTATTAAGGATACTATTCAACCCTTCTCATCTAGAAGTACATCATCATCCGTAAGGCTTACTCTATCGTACATCCGGCATAAGACACTAAAAAATCCCCTCTTCCCAGCGTTCAATCTAATTGCTTGCCCGAACCCATTAGTTGTGTCTATCTCACAGATCCGATGCACACCCAATTCTCCATGAACTTTTGATTCATGGCCCATAGAACTCATTTTTGCGCGGCCTGCTTGTGCAGCCCAGAAATCTCCATAACTTGAGTTTTGTATCCGTCTTATATACCTATTTCTAATAACGTAGTACAGTAGTTTATTCGTAATCCTCAGAAAGTTACTCTTCCTGGCTTCTGACTTCGTACGTCAGGCTTCTACAAGAACCAAACCTCGTTTTTATGCTCAGTTCGCGGACGACCTTGACAAACATTGAGGTATGGGGTGATTCAACGGGTGATGTTTTGAAGGACATAGAGAAAAGCGAAGCACAGATCACACTATGCTGACTCATGCACTATGTTAGTTCTTGTACAAAACACGAAGACCAAACGCACAATTATGTATATGGAAATAACGCGCACAGCCTGTATAAGAGTTGGTAGCGCGTTTGCTTCTAAAATTATGGGAAGTTCACGTGGTGGTGTTCCATGCGCTAGCACTTTGGATGTTAATGAAAAGGTGAGCGAATCCGGACTGCTCGGCACTTTTGCGTTAGCAACATCTATTACAACAATTAGTAATACGTTCGGTTCGAACGCTGAATGTTAGGATTTCAATATTCGACATGGTCAAAGATACGCAGAATTAAACACAACATAATACTCCGGGGCGCTAATCAGTTGGAGGGGGATCTATTGAAAATAGAGGATGGAATGACACTCTCATACTTGTTCAGAACAATCTTTAACAAGTTCACAATATGTGGTTCAGTTTTCCTGTGCTGCAGGACTGACCAGCTATGCGGGTTGTTGTCAGTGGGCTGCATATTTTTCTATTAGGTGTAGATCCACGGTAAGTGGGACATCCTGTGATGAGATCGAGTGAGATGGTGAGATGAGTGAGATGGCACTATCCATAAGATCACCCACCCAACTGCGCACTGATGATGTCTCCTCGTATGGTGACGAAACGTTTGCAAGCCAATTGCCAAGCTCGGCGAACAGATCAACAGCCACGTGATCAACAACCAATAAGATCATGCTAGAATTGGGACGAGGTGCCCAGTTAGAAAGGCTCGATTCTGACTGGCCCATATTCTGACGAAACAGCGAATGTCATCTGCTTCGTAGCCGGTTCGTCACATCGTCGTTTGTTTGATGCGACGCTAAGGCGGCCTGTTTCGTGACAATGATATTTCGGCTATTGATGAGCAAACACTGTCCCGCAAGGAATTCCTATCTTTCTTCAGGATCTCTTTCTTGAGAGACCACTGTAGTTGGATACACACGGGCTGCCTGGCAAATCATGACCATTGTTTCACACATTTAATTTTCCAATAAATCGGCTCAGTACTCGCATCTTAACACGACAAAAAGTGTACAGAGCGTCATGGGATTAAAGACACTTCAAAAATTGCCTATTTCATACTTTTGACTAAATCGCACGCGTGCCATGTAAGTTGGAGAAAATTAACGTTAATATTATTAAGTATTTTAATAACAAGCCCAGGTGTTGTTGAATAAACATCACTGAGTTTTTCAATCAACAACATCGGCTTTGATTGGCTCTATCAACATTTAGTACTCACCGAGTACCTTTGGAAATGCAACTAAAGTTTACTGCTTTCCAAATGGAAATTGAATAATGTGACTCCGATTTCACCATCAATTATCATCAAATTACCACCAGCTGTAAACCGTGTACATTGCTTATATCTGTCAGCTTCGCTTGCCGATAGACTGAGAAAATAGTGGTGAATAGCTACCATTGGAGGCAGCAGGTGATATAACTGACACGTGAATCCAAGTGACAGTGGGCTTTTCACTCGGGGGATCGGGAGGGGAAACTATACATTGAAGGTAACAGTGTTGATGACTGTGCGACATCGAGCGCGTGACTAAGCCATGTCTGTCAGTGTACCTAGTCACTGATGTGTCCCGCCTCTGGAATCCCATCCAGAGTGATGGCGACGACGAGTGAAGCCGAGTTTTCCAGTAATGGCTTTGATACTTCGCTGCCAAGTTATTGCTTGACCTCTTGCGGCTCATTTCCACCCTCAGCGTGGTTGTGAGAGAGGCACGTGACCAAGCCTGTGCAACCTGCAGAATGTGATTGGTCCACCATTCGTAGGCAACGTGTTCCTCCGAAAACCATTGCATGCCAACCTTGGAGGTCAGACTGGGTTTTGCAAATGAGATTCTCTGCTGCCTCTGGGAACTCTTGACAGGTGTTCTGTGTCATTCGCACCATAGGTAAGACGCTTATTTAAGAAGTCAGCAGCATTGTAGATGAGATTTCACAGAAAACTATGAAAGCCACGGTGGTGCTTGCGTATCTTAAAAACCCGCAGAGACGGTGTTCTGCATTATGAATGTCAAACATTGCCCTTTCGTCTAGACGAAGTGTACCCACCAATCGTATCTTGGAAAGCGCTGTTTAAGGAGTACAAGTGTTAAGTTGCAATAGAGTTTTAGCGATGACACCATTCGTCACAGTAAAGGGTTCAGACGGCCTATTTTCTATAAACTGAAATGGCTTGGGAACTTTCCGTGCATTCACCTCCCAGTATCCTCGCCGCCGTGCCTTGAGAGCGCATGCTTGTAGTGGACTGAGATCATAGTGGAGTGAACAGACGACATGACATGCATGAAAGAAGGGAACTGAGACGAGACAATCTACTGTTGGTCTACCGTGGCTTTATACCAGTATTCACGACCGACACTACCGTTCTAAATCTGATAAGACTATGCAGTGACCTTAACACACCTCAAATTCCACAAAAAAGAGAAGTGGAGTAAATCGTTGGGCGCCAACTTACGAGAAGTCAAACGAACAGAAGACCCGATTGGCGTGAGTGAATGCTGCAACTCCAATGTGAAGGCTTCGGCATTAATCGAACTCGTTGTCGGCAGAATAGCGATCGTTCTCAGATTCGACATCGTGGTCCTACTGGGCTGTGGAACCGCAGAATCGGTCTTCGGAGCTGTACCTAAGACACTGTAGTGAATCGAATCAGAAAGTGTTGGTGACCGAAAGGTGAGACCAAGCTGAGGGGCGTCACTCCTCTGGGCGGTCAGGTTGCCCAATAGTCGACCAGAAAGTAACTGAATAATACGATTCAGTACTCTTGGAACCTTGTGCTTGAGATAGTGTAGGAGAAACGCTGGGATTTGAGCAACCTCAGAATCACTGAAAGGAGAAAATAACGAAAAGAGATAGCGAAACTTAAAACGAGAACGGTAGCACAGAAGCTGGACGACAAGTAATGTTCGGCTATCGACCCTAGCACATGATTACGGCTTGCACCACGTGTGTCAAAAATGACAACCCACCTGGTGAGGTCATATGGTTAAGCAGTGCTATAGATCAGCAGATGAAAATTTGTTTTTATCGGTAGTAAACACCGATGAACACGTGTACGACTTTAGCTGTATCAGCCGGTATCATTCGACAAATGTTGAGTAAAATGATTGACTTCCGCGTCGAAGACAATTCGGATGGAGTGAATCAGCCTAGTTGTCATGCCGGTTTTATTCATTGAAACGTTTTTTTCTCAAAAACTTTCAAAGCCTGTTCGGTTTGCATATCCTGAGAGACAATAACCACCCACTGAAGATACACTAACAGTGCCAAACAAACAGGCAACAAGCATATACATTAAGATCGTGGAAGAACTGATCATCCATCTACCACAGTTGTGCAGGCCAAGATTACTCATCGAACTCAAACTGCAATTACGCCAACAACACAGATACACCCTTCCTGATAACTACTCTTGACCCTCAAAATCATTATAACAGATGAACGGGTTTCTGTGAAGGGACAACCTCCGGACACGGGGAAGATGTTGTAGATCGGTATCCGGTGCATACATGCAGTACACCACCTACGCATTTCAATGTTTTCATCCTACCAACTGCACATGGTTGGAGTGCGAATTTGCTAACCGGAAGGTCCGTGGTTCGAACCCGAACTCTCCATCTCGACGTCTCCTGTCTAGGCTTGGGCAACCTCGCAGTATCCCAGCCCTCGTGCTTCCTTGGGCGGCATGGCAATTAGGCAGCGGAAGGGTGTTACAGCTGAACGACTCTTGATTTTTTCCCACCTTTCAGTTATTGATCTTCATCATCAACATCAAACCCGCCTACTTAGTACTTCACCTAGGCTGTTTTGCCACGACAGCATTTGGATCACCTTGCACCGGCCACCTCGTAAACTTTAATGAAAATGGCACACCTTCATCAATTTACCTACCTGTTCATAACTGGAGACTTCAGACGAGCAGCATGTGGAAGGAATTGCCTTTATGTCTTACCGAAGATAGAATGAAAGTTGCTTAGTCGTAAATGTAGCGCATATGTCACTCAGTAAGACAAAAATAGGGACACAAGGGACGATGACACGAAATGCGGACTGAGATGTCCACGATTGAGCGACGAAACTGTGTTCCAGCTTACATGCTTCACGGATGAACGATTTGATCTGCTTCTGATGACCTGTTCATGAGATATCGTCAGTCTGAGGTTAATCCGATATTAAGACGGCCTTTTAAGCAGTCCCTAAAAGACAATCCGTGATTCGTACCAGACCAACAGGGTTGTTAATAACAAGTAGCTTGACCAAATTAAATAAACAATATCCGGGTAAATGAAGTAAACTGGGTGAAGCAGGGCTTCTTGTCTACAGGCACGATCGCAAGTTAGGACCGAAGAATGGACTCCTTATGTAGTTAAATGTGCATGGTATACTTGCGGTCAGCAAGTGAACTTGAACGAGCAGTGGCGGCAATACCACTTCCGATCGCCTATAAAAAGCCACAAAAATGACGGCATCAAGACCACGTGACTTTCACATAGTCAATGAATGAATCGTGTTGGATCTGTCGCAGGATCGGTTGTTGACGATCTGAGGATACGAGATTTTACTAGGCTGCCACTGACTCCTCCTCAGAAATGAGACTTCATTTGGTTTGTATTTCAAAAAGGGCAGTGAGTAAATCGAACCACCGTAGAGCTTATCAACATATGCTGTCATAAGGTGACCTGGGCAACCATTCAGAAACTGTGTGGACTGCAGTCGCAATCGTCGCAACCAAGAATGCTGGTTCCGAGATTCACTCGGTTGTCTTGCGGGTCAGATTATCCGACCAGAGGTTCCGGCTCTGATCTCTCGAGTTAATCCTCAACTTCAGCTTGGGCAACCTGATGCTACCTCGTCCTCCAAAAGCCCATGGAAAAAACTCCACTGTCCTCCACAAACTAATGGTATCTAACAATTGAAAGCCATTGATTGAAATACTCCTGGACTACACCCAACCAGCCTGATTTATCGGTTTACTTAAACGCAAGCCGAACACCTAGGGCGTACATTCAGAGGGAATAAGGTATGGACGTAGTGAGCTGTGGCCTCAACGGTACGTTAGGTAGCCCACTGGCCCGTTTGTACAGAACGCCCGTAAGCTGCCGCAGCACCGGAATAAACCAAAAGAAACATCCCAGAAGACGTGTACAAGTGGACAGAAGACAGTAGGACATGACCGGTGGCCGAAACTATAGCAGCTAGAGCGAACGTGCTCTATTAATAACAATATTATTGATAATAATAATAATATTAATAATAACCGTTCAGCCGTAGCACCCTTTCGGCGGATAGCTGCCATGCCATTCGAAGGAAACACAAGAGTTGGGATACTGCCGGGTTGCCCAAGGCTAAGCAGAAGTCGAGATACACAGACATGGTTCGAACCACGGACCCTCGAGTCAGCAAATTCGCGCTCTAACCACTGAGCCATCTAGCAATCGGCCGTCAAAGAAATCCCCTTTGTGTTCCGAAATGAATGCATGTATTCCGCTTGTAAACGGCTATAATAAAGCCAGTGCCCAGGATACTATTTCCATGTATGAGTTCACGCCAAGGTAAGGAACTGAGGCAAATATAGAAACTACATTTTTGATCCACAAGGGAATGCAGATTGCACTGCCGCAGTGTGCACTCTACTCGTGAGATGCAAGCTGACGTCAGGCGGGCGCAGTAGGTTTTCAAGGTTAGTAACAGTTACCTCGGCCTACCTGATTTGAGACCA
Source organism: Opisthorchis felineus (assembly GCA_004794785.1). Taxonomy (NCBI): domain Eukaryota; kingdom Metazoa; phylum Platyhelminthes; class Trematoda; order Opisthorchiida; family Opisthorchiidae; genus Opisthorchis; species Opisthorchis felineus. The sequence goes on along the minus strand of SJOL01000590.1, from coordinate 40,830 downwards.
ATATGCTGAGACTTGTGCAACTGTCAAAGTCGACAGGCTTGTTTGCAATCATGGGGCCTAAATTCGGTCCCATCTGGTCTTGTGGTGGCACTCAACACAATGCAGATGCGAAGCACATGCCACAGCAAACAACAGAATCACTTAAGCTACCTGTAGTGGTTTGTATTCTTGAAGGATCCAAGACCAAAGAGCAATACAGTCCGCATATTCAATGTGTACGAGCAAACACCCGGAAAGTATTTTAACCGAAAAGCAGGAAGAGAAACCTCAGGCAACAGTATATCGGTAACAAATGTGAAAAGGAATAAGGAGAGACAGTGACTTTCTCGCATACACTGATCCTACCAATCCATTCATGTCATCAATTACTGTAGACATGTAGACGCCAACATGAGTGGGCGTGCTGGTCGCCTGATCCTCAGACCGAATGTGTGAGCTGATAAGTAAAAGGTCACGTGACAGATCACCATATCCTCATATTTGGCCGGGTATCTCAGGAATTGGCCATGATCTTCACTTACCAAAATTGGAATTTTTTGCCCTTTTCAATAACTACCGCCTGAAAAAATAATACTTTTCAGGTTCTTATCATGAGGACCACTGTACGCGTCTCGTGCTCCATACAGGTACAACTAGATGGACCAACAAGCAACAGAATTAATGGAAAGGACTTCAACTTACCGAATGGCAATCACAGTATGCAATCGCTCCTGTGAGCAAATCACCTCCAAAAATCCGACCATATCTCCACGACCTGATTCGCCAATGATGCGGTAACCACGGTCAGACAGACTGTCCACCTGTCGCAACCTTCCACTCAGTACAATGTAGACGTGATTGGATTCATCGCCCTTCCTGAACGCAAACACAAGTGAACGATGGAGTATAAACCAAACCGAACAAACAAGGAGATTTGTCTCGGTCCCCAAGTGACTGCCCAAGAAGTTATTAATCGCGTTTCACCCTAAATGTGACCGCAGGTGCTTAGACCTCTAAAGTGACGCCTAGATAAATGCACCCCCTTAAAAAGACTAGTATAGAATGGTTCAGTCTGGTCAACCTTTTCAAGATGTGGAATTTGGCCTCTTTGGACTGAAGATACTGACGACCTTCTAGATCTAACCATCGTTGCCTGTGGATGATAGTAGACGCCTGTTAACAATCTTCATCGTCTTCGAGCATTGGGTTAGGTGCTCAAGATATCGCTGCAACGATTCCATAAACTCACTCATGGGTCGAAAGAAAATGAGCATGAGGTCACGAAACGACATCGTGAAGATTATAAATATCTTCACAGTGAGGCTATTCTCGGTTGAGGTATCTCAATTTCCTGGCTGGAAAAAGGGAAAAAATGGGATTCTAGTACACATGATCCAGAACCACCCTCGGCGGCATACTTCAATACTTTGCTGACTATCACCCTTTCAAGCCATTTTATTGTGGTGTACATATTTTACACAATTTCTCTCATTGTGTATGATTGCATTCATCTGACGTAGTTGCTAAGCGCGACACCAAAATGTTCTTCAGTTGATTTAGTTTAGTTTATACGACAATGCTGCGCGCATGGCAGCGCTGCAACACTAACTCGTGGACCAACACGGATTAAACGCAATGAGACTGCAGAATGGGCAGAAGCAATGCACGACAAATCACAACTAATCGAGTTGCCGATTATCACGGTTGTTTATGTTGCACAAGAACAGCCGTGGGTGATAGAAAGTCCTCGCCGTCGTCCACGTGAATACAATCACCCTAGCCTATAGGAGACATACATGTTGGACCTATGAATGGTTTGCCACCGAATTTCTTTGGTCTGGGTGGCAGGTGTGTCCGTTTGTTTCTATTGCTATCCCAGATCTAGTCGGTATGCATTGCGATACAGTATACTGCACTATGTAATGTGCTGTACCTTAATGCATTACTGTATTTTGTTGCATTGTATTGTATTTGACCGAATATATTTTTATACCTGCAACTTGTAGGCATATACAAATGATCTGCGTTAACATTGGAAGTTCCGGACGGGAAAGTCCACAGCAGTGTCAGATGTAACTCTCCAAAACCACCGTTGTACAGACCAAGATGAACAATGCCTAGCATTAGCTGACCATTTGTGTGTGTGCCTTGGGCGTCTTACGAATGACAGGGGCTAAAAGACCTCCGTTCCCAAACAATGTGCGTTTCAACTGCTTAGTTGTACCTATCTTGCTTTGAAAACTATGGGACACAAGGCGATATACTGGTGGCTTTGAAACTGCCACCTATCCACCCTCGGTCACACCTCGGGTTTGCAACAGGCGCAGGGCGTTCAGTTGGATACACACTCGCAACAAGAAGTAAAAGTAGACGCTCCGACATCAAATGCTTATTTGGTGGGTGCTCAGACGGTTCACACGCTGAATTTGTTCTGTTTGCGTGCTGGTTGTCATTTCAGTTAAGAATGACGTCTCCCAAAGATCCAACTTTGAAGGCTTAACATAGGCTGTTTTGATAAACCAACCGAACTAGTGGGTCAGAAACATTCGACAGCTAGGCAAGCAGCTTAGTTTTCAAGTTGGGCCCACGATGATCTGAGATAATCTACGTATGGCTTGAGATCCTGCACAAAAAGGACAAGAGCTGAAGTTTTACAGGTGCAGATAACGGTTAGTGTGAATTTTTATGGAAGTTGACAAACGGATGGTTGCTTAAGTGGATCAAATCATACAGAAGAAACTCACTTCTGGAAGTGAGGAGTATAAGAACACCCGCAGGTAAGACGTTACACATATACACACAATCCCGGATCTCCACCGTCCTCAGTGAAGCCTATGACGACTGGAACTATCGTACGAAATTTATGCACATACGCACACATTCTAAAGTTTTAATTCATTCACAAAAACGTCGACTGGAAAGATGGGCCGAACACTTCGAAGAACAGTTTAGCTGGCCTCCTGCAAAACAGCCTCTGGATACAATGCATAAGAGCGAACGGAATGTAAACTTTAGTCGCTCGTCAGAAGAAACAAAGTACGGATTATCCGTACTGAAGCGGGAGGAGGCACTAGGACCGGAAGGTCTGTATCCAGCCTTCTTCAAAGAAGGCGGAGAATCTCTGGTGACCCAGCTTATTGGTGCACTATGGAGTGAAGAGAAAGTGCCTGCAGAATGAGGCATTTCGATAGTTATTCCTACCTCCAAAAAGGGTACACTGACGCTGTGTGAAAATCGCTGTGGCACCGAAGGTGCTCTCTGGTGTTATCCTCCGAAGGTTGACTGAACATAAGCAGCGGCAGGCCCGAGGAAAACAAGCTGGATTCCGTCCTGCAAGAGGATGCATCTATCACATTTTCACCCCCCGACAGATCCGGGAACAGCGACACTACTTCCAGCGACCAACAGTGGTTGCCTTCTTTGACTTGAAAGCTACCTTTGACTCTGTGGACCCTCAGACGCTATGGCAGTGTCTGGAGAAAAAGATGTGCCCCATAAATTCTTGACTCTCCTTAAGGCGCTGTACGCCAACCCCTGCGGAGGTGTGAAGGTCTACTGGAACCTCTCGCCTGAGTTCACCAAATCAGGTGGCGTCAGACAGGGCTGTCCTCTCTCGCTTTTCTTCAACTCCGTCGTTGATACGATTATGGAAGACTCATTGTCGACCTCTAATGTCTGTGGGGTTGAAGTGCTCTCGGGGCGCTCGCTCATAGATATCGAGAACGCAGACAACATAGCGCTTCTTTGATTTGACGGCGTGGTAATGCCAACGATATTAAATAATCTGAATAATTCTGCCTCACGTTTTGGCATGCACTTCACACCTGCAAATTACAAGGTGCTGCTGCAAGACTGGGTGGGCTGGAATGTAAATTCATGCTTGCTGATGAGCCGATTGAGGTATTATACAAGTTTGTCAACCTGGGCAGCTGTATCGGTCCCGGTGTTCTGGCGAAAGATGATATTCCCATCCGGATTGGGAAGGTCAGAGCAACTTTCGTGAACTTGCATCGCCTGTAGCGTCGAGTTTACAATGCTGCGGTGGGCTCCATATTATTATACGGTTCAGGAACCTGGCCGCTGCCCACCGAGAACGTCAAAAGACTTTCATTGTTTGACCATCAATGTTTTCAGAGTATCGCCCGAGTCTGGTGTGAACACCTGAGCAGCAATGTTGAAGTACGTCGAATGGTTTTCAGAAGAAATAACTCGCACATGATAAATGAACTGATCACACGCCATATGTTGTTTGGTCATGTGCTCCGTATGCCAATCGACCGACTTCCTCGAAGGGCTCTTTTGGCAAAATCATGTGAAGGGTGGAAAGGAGCCAGTAGAGGTCAAACAATGACTTGGCAGCGAAGTATGAAAGCCATTAGCAGCAAACTCAGCTGCGCTGGTCATTGCCTTCTCCCTGGATGGGGACCCCGAGACGGGACACATCAACAGTTAACGACATTGTCAGGCATGGCCCAGTCGCTTGTCCATCCAAGGTATTGCCTTCAATGCAAAGCGCCCCCTCCCAATCCCTCCAATGAAAAATCCAGTGGTACCTTTGTATTTACACATCAATCCTATCAGATGCCACCTCCAACGCGCAACTATATATCCCATCTCCCCAAATCATCGATGAACGAAGCTGTGGCAGGTATAACCACTGTACGCCAAGTACGCCCTTCTTACAGCTGATGATGATGATGAATTTTAAAACTAATGATCAACAATCGGATGAATTCCAACGTTGTCTGCTTAATACATGTAATGAAAATGCTGCCTGGCTGACCAGACAACCACATCTCAAATAATTGATTTCCTAGCGGAATCCTAGCAGATTTACGAAATAAAACAGTCAATGTTCTCACAGTGGAAACCGGTTAACTGAATAAAATGAAAGAACCGAACCACCAACCGAAAGTTGCGAGGTTCAAATGGTTATGAAACACACAAGAACACTTTATCCAGAATGAAACAACGTCAAACACAAGTACTTCGACGATTGGGTGAAGTAAGACGACTTACTTGTAAAGGGCGCGCCCAGCCAGAACCGTCAGCCACTGAATTGCGATATCGAGCTGACGTAGGACCGGTGAAATCCGTGCACATATCATGCGAACCACAATAAGTAATGTTTCTGGATTCTGGCGTACCATTGCATAGAAGTGCTCGCGAGACAGGGTGGCCACAATTGAGTTCTTGACTACCCTCAACTCGTACCCATTAGGCTCTCCGGTGACGAGCCCAAGTAAGCCGAGTACGTCCCCTGGACGACCAATTATGAGGTCACTAGACTGCCAAGAGAAAAAGAATGCGTTATTCACCCAAGCCTAAGAACAAAGAATGAATGAAAATGTAACTAAAAATTCACGTGTTCGGATGAAAAGAGGCTTCGCCACATGGATCTTTAGAATCTCGCCTGGCTCACCCGGATCGGTCTAGGAAAACCGAACACAACATGAGGGCACTGTTGTCCTCAGGATCAAGTACAACTCACACACTAACAACTGGTAAACATCTCTCAGTCAACCCCTTCAATTCCAATGTGTGGACAGTAGTGTGCACCTGATGGGCAACGCGCACTTTAACAGTGAAATTCGGTCCGTTCGGGACACAACGAGAAGGAAGAATGAAAAGTAAAATACTATCAAACTGGATCAAACGAGGGGTCACTGAAGGATGGGAACCGTTAATCTATGAGCCGATTTGATATGCCAAATAACATGAACCAGTGGAGTCCTGTTGTGTTTGCTCAATGTACACTGCACCTTAATGGTAACGATATCCAAAATCTACAGTTCTTGTCCCACCGATTTTTGATCGATTCCCTTATTAGCATGAACATCTAATTTCGCCACACTGGTGTGTTGCGGTGGTAGTCATTTACTGAACAAAACATCAACCCAAAGAGATGTTTCAAAGTATGGTTAAACTAGAATATCTCGTTCAGTGGCGTCTATAGGAAACCACGATCATGGTCAAGCTAGGTTTACACAAATAGTGTTCTGACCAATCGGTCAGGCGAATCTCAGTGAACATACGACCAACTTAACCCCTCAAATCTTTCGAATATTTTTTTCGAAAACGGAGATGTTCACGTGTGACTGAATAGTCCGAATAGAGGTGCGATAGTGGAAAACTGGCCCTCCCGTCATCTTCCCTTGAGAAGCAATGAAAGCGTTAGTCATGTGACTACAGCTGCATTTGTTGTCAAAGTGTGCCGTATTGTATTAGCAAACGAAACAAGTGTGTTAAACGAGTTAGAAATCCTCATCCTCACCAAAACCGACAATTCGACGGCAAGAAAAATCTGGACTGTTGTTGTTCGTTACTATCACTAGTATCGCTATCCTAAATGAATTACGGCAAACAATTGAAAACGAGTCCAAACCGCGTGACAGATTTCTTTAACCACAACACATGTTATCATGGCCGGGGTTCTTAAGTGTTAAAAATGGACCATAAAAGAGACTTCTCCGGATAGTCCCGACACATTCGTGTAGGGGTCATGTCATGTAATAGTCTTAACATAAAGAGTACCCTCAGCACGGGCCGCTGGTAGGACCTGTTAAAACTGGCCCTCTAGAGGGTGTTGACGATTGTTACCTTCTGGACTTTGGAAGAGCGGTTGTCTAGGCCGTTGCAGCCCAAAATGTAGGAAGAACTTGAAGGTTGACCAAAGGTGGTCAGTACAGCGGAATGGTTGCTGTCAGCAGAGACGCTGTAGAAAGATTTTACACCAGATAACCGCTTAAAACGGGTCCTGCTGACAAGATTGTATCACAGGAAATGCTAAATTATGGCCCAATAATAACAAAAATACTAAAAGATAGTGATTAGAAGAATGAATTAATTTCTTTTTAACCTTTAGACGGTTATTTTTCATAACTAAATAAGTCACGCAAATGAGACAAAGCCCCAAATCGACGCAATGGCCGGGAATATAAGCATGGCACAACCACTCAACATCAGAAGCTTTGTCGAATTACAAACTACGCCAACGTTTGAAGACATACAAGTCTAGGACTCAAGGATCATCAACGTACCTCTTTCTTTCACTCGTACAAGTCCCCCGAATCTAGCCTTCAGAGGGACCAACAAACTGTAAGATGTAAAATGGGATCAAAGTTTCGAACGGTGGGACGGTAGTTTGGCCGAATTCAGTGTGAGCTGAGTCAATTATGAATTGTAGAATAAAGGATGGGGATGAAGGTGAGACATACGAAGTAATTGTTCTTAGTCACAATAGGGAAGCATGGCCACGAAAGAATGGCAAAGCGAGTAATGTCCGAGTGAGAATGGCGCTAACCCGACTCACTGAAACAGCATTCAAAAATGTTGACTTACATCATCAGTTTCTGCGTCTGTCGCCGACTGAAATCCATGTAATTCGCCTGACACGATATAATACAGTTCTGTTTGGATGGTGCACGCTTCTAACAGCACAGTTCCACTGGGTACGTTACCAACAAACACATGACCCTGCAGGAGACTAGAGTCGGCCAAACCAAACAACCTAACAATATCCTCCATTACCGCCTCAACCAACTGCGACTCCGTCTCCTTACTAAGAATAAAACCGGGTTCTGTTGAAGAAGGCGGAGAGGCCGATTGGTTCTTTTCTGCGGCACCCAACGAACTGACAGGAAGCTGGTCAATCTGTGTCGAACTGAGCGACTTCAAGTGTCCGGCAAACGGCATCGAGGTCGTACTGGTGGATGTCATGGCGCTCGGTAGAAAAGCCGGTTTGTCCTTCGCTACCAAAGAGGGTACTTCACCCGATTCCAATCCTCCGCGGACCAGCCGATGAGGATGATCATGAAGTTGGTCTGCTTCGGAATCGAAATCGTCAATAATCTTCCCTCGCGTGTCTACTTCCATGCACACACTGTCCATCGGGTGGAGTGATCCACGGCTCTTGAGGAATACGGTCTTGAGATCTGCAAGGTCTAAAACCGGAAGTGAATGGCGATAACATCATTTTCAAAAACCTTACACTATCCCCAAGGTGAAGTGCATAGAAGACAAAATAATGATAATGATAGGGGGAAAGATGGCAAGCCCTTTAAAAAAGCGTACCAAAAACAGCATTAAATAGCATGACTTTAGATATTCTGTAGGCCATCGAAATGAAAATCACAAAGCCTTAACGCCGTTTAGATAACAGAAGCTGTTCTGGTAGCTCAAGATCACCTGAATTTTCTGAGAACACACAGGGTGAAAATCGACGGACGACGAACCAGTTCTGAAAATAATGGTATGGCTAATTCTGTGGTATGACCGCTAGTGGTCTTTAGAAAACCTGGCACCATTCTTCAGGAACCAATCCTCACAAAATGACCACGTGTTTTTCGATAAAAATAACACAAGTTTGAAGAGGACACACTCTCATGGAATGTCTACAACAGCATTTCCCGCAAGCCACGAACTGGTGGGCGATCCTACAGAAGAGACCAAATTCGTGGCGGTCCCTTGGGTGAATTATTGTATACAGAATCATGGATATTACCCTCAATGAAATAGACCTAAAATATCTAACATTAGTGTGGAAACACAACCATCCGAGGTTGCTCAAACTCCGACCTAAAGCAGTCACCTTGCCGTAGAGGTCGGGCTTCAGTGTTGCAGTGGTGCTGCGGATTACAGTGACTGAAACACAGCTCCTTCGGTTTCATCCATGCCAGAATGGCCAACACAAGGCAACCTACGAAAGGCAGCAAGTCCCTGTACTATGAGAAGTTGCGCTACGGGGTGGTCTGCGGGGGGTATAGTCATACTATTCGCCGCGACAGAAGTGTGAAAACAATGTCTCCCACACGACAGCATCTCCATATATACGGAATCAGCAATTCGGCCTTTCCTCGCCGAAGGACGGGTTGGAAAAGTTCGAGTTCGAAATCAATACCGGCGCGAAAGACGGTGGTGTCCTTATCGCAGCCTTCTGCAACTTCCATTTAGCAACCATCCGCGGAGCAGCGTTCGCCAGTGAAAATTTGCACCAATTCAATACCAAGTGGGCAGTTATTTATTTAATTCAAAGCGTTTCCTGCCCAAAACACTGCCCCCGCAGTTCAATGCACTTACTCTTATGTTGCTTTCCTTGGATGATCGTGCATTATTTCCGCATTTTAGAGCAGAAATGCAATGGCTGACTGTGAGCAACAAGGCGACATAAATAGAAACGTTTTCAAACCACCTGTCTTTCATCATCCGCCAGTGATGGCCCAACAAGAAGCACCGAACATTCAACTAAATGGTTCTATGATACCGCAGGCGTTGTATTAAGACTACGATAACAAACGAAAACAGTTAGCTAGATGGAACGGATCATTACGTGCCAATAGACCATAAGAACAGCAAAATCGTCGTGACGAGCACCGTCTGACGGCCGACTAACAGATGACACGCACACACAAACAAGCCTTCAGCGACTGTTCCCATTTGCAACTTCGGAGCATTGAAGCTTGACTCAACAGTCACGGAAGGGTTAACTATTGTCCATAATGGTTTGTGGATTGGTAGCAGTCACGGATGTAAGGATTTCGGTACAGCGAAGGGTCTATAATCTCCAACGAAAATGACCACAGGGTCATGCCCCATCAGTGAACTGCTGCAACTAGCAGAAAAACGCTCCCGAAACTGGTTCAGGAGGAAATGGGCTGGACTAAATGGGAAAATAAAATAACCTGGATACGGTACCGTAGTTGTATTCAAGTTCGGTTCCTTCTGCACAAATTGGTGCACACCAGACAAAATTTCACCTACCTGACGGTAATCCACCTGCGATATCCGGAGTAGAGGAACACGCCTCTCGAAGGCGAAGCGACTGAAGACAAGCTTGAGCCTTCGAGTCGGTCAGCGTACAGATTGACTCCTAAAATATAAATTCAAGATAGCGTTTCAGAAAAAGCCTGGAAAACCGTCGGTAGATTTAGTGCGGGACAACTTTTCGATTATGACATAAAATCTTCGTCAACCCAAGCGACTGGTTTGCAAGGCTCATCAAGCTTTAAGGTGAACGGAGAACCATTTGGCCAGAACTCCTCATAATAACAGGTTGAATCAATGTTAACTGTCGCAGCTGGGTTTCTGTTGATTATTGTGTTACGACCGATTGGAAAAGGAGAAGCTTCACATAAAGTTGGGTCGGGTCTAGGGTTTGGTTTTTCCGGTTCGCTTCGCCCGGAAACTCTTCTTGTGTGTCTTTTACAACTGCGGCCTGTGTATGTGTGTCGGTGCTACGACAACCGAGTCGTGCTTCCTACCAGTTCTGTTGATGAATGCTCTTGACTGACGACCGTAAGACATCCCGTGTCAACTCGGTTCATACAAATCTTCTGTTCACACACTCGCTAGCCATACAACCTCTATTCTGTCTGTACTGGGATGCTTGGTCATTTCCACCCTGTGATAAGAATCGTAGTCCGCGTCTCAAAGCTTCGACATTTTTCAGATCTATTCTATGTCCTGTGTCTAATGCATGCACCGCAATCTCCAGGTCTTTGACCAACGCCTATTACACATCTGCATTTCGTAGTGACTTGGTTGCTCTCTTCTTGAACTCACTAATCCTGGTGTGTAAATTCAGGACAGATAGCCATTATGGGATTCGAGATTTAAAAAATGCTGCTGTGTGTCAGTTGTGTCACTTTACTGGACTCCACCATTATGAAAGTCTGACTTGAAGGATAAAGAACATAACATGGAATAAAATCTCATACATTATAACCTTAGAGGATTCAAGTACTGATGACAAGGGTCAGGAATCTTGTACAGAAAACATTTAAGTAAATATATCACATAGAAATAGACTATCATGCACAGTTACCTCCTCAGGCCCCTGTGAAGGTGGGTCTTTCCAAACCGCTTACAATGGCTGAAGTTCGCAGGACGATAACTGAACTACAAAAAGTGTTGGAAAAGATGGAATACCTACTGAAGTATTCAAAAGGGGTAGACTAATGATACGAGACGAAGCTCTCACATGAGTTGCACAGTCTGGCAGACTTAAAATGTTCAATCGGAGTAGAAGGGTGACACAATCGTGCCAGTTTTCAAAGAAAAAGGAGGCCAACAAAAAACGGACAACTACCAGGGGATACGTTTTCTCTGCATTGCAAGCAAAATCCTAGCATGCATCCTACTCCACCACCTAGGAGAAAATGTCCCTGAAGAGCAATATGGATTCCTAAGCGGACGCAACACGATTGATCTGATCGCGTCAGCTGTTTGGGAAACAACGGTTATACGCTCGGAAGCACAGGACAGCATTTGATTCAGCAACTAGGGAGACGCTTTGGGTCGTCCTCCAAGAGCTCGGCCGTTCCGAAATACTAAACATGATCAAATCCTTTCAATTAGGTATGAGGGCCTCCGTCCGTACGGAACTGTGAAACCCATTAGGCCCACTTCGAAACTGGCAAAGGAGTAGAGCAAGGTTGCGTTCCAGCTCCAACTCTATCCAACTGGACCTCCATCTGTTCAAGGGCGCTTAATTATTTTGATGGTGGCGGACCGATCCACTACCGTCGAGAGTAACATCCTCAGTTCGAAGCGCTTCAGGGACAAAACGACGCCACACAAGTCAAAGATCCGTATGCTGCTTTTTGCGAACGATTTCGCTCTGCTGGCACACCTAAAGGCGGGCTTACAGCGCAAAACTATACCACTTGCCCACCTAAATGGCACGTTAATGGGCATCCCCCAGAGACTACTGTCATGGTAAGTTATCTGGGGGGAAGTGCGGTACCCCGCCGAAACTTAAAGGAATTGACAGATGAAGCCAGCCCTTATTGTAAAGGAATACTGCTGGTGCTAAGTGTCACGCTATCACGCTTGGCAGGTCGATGGTCTGCAACAGGCTTCGCTTGTTTGCCAGTCGATCTTAGTCCCTCGGGTTTACGCCGGCATAATGAGAAAGTTGTGCGCACAAACCTGTCAACTTAATTTGCAACCCTTCGATGTACCGAAAAAGAAAAATACCGGTTGATTCACTACCGGAATTATTCTGCGTCACTTTCAGTTACCTGGTATTGCGGTAGCGGTCCTGGATGTTTTGCCTAATGTTTTGACACATCATCACTGGAAGCGATCCACCAGTAATACATATTGGTACTTGACTGCCATACAACCGTTAGGGAAGGAGGAGAAAGAAAAGAGCAGGGTGTGAACTTAGTGCGGAGAAGCCCTATGTCCTTAAGGAAGACGATCAAGAATAGGGTGCCTACACCTTCGAACAGCATTAAAATGAACACATCTGAGCATCATGTCCAAGTAAGGTGCCACCAACGAATCGACCCAGCGTTTTTTGCGAAGCTGACCAGACATTAGCCCAACGCACAACGACAGGCGAACTTTGGAAAGGCATTCCGACTGTGAAATGACAGCATTCGCACTACTGAGATCGGCTGTGTGCCATGTCCTGCAGGGTTTCCAAGCAAGTGCCAGCAGCATCCAGTTTGACCGTAATCGCTTTCATTTCAGGTTGCCATGCCACTGCCTCTCCCGTCAGATCCTTCACCAACAACCGCATGGAACTAAAAACTAATGCTTTCCTAGATAGATGGTGGTTGGGCATACATAATGTGCGCTCCAACTACCTCCACCTACCTACCTGGTAACTTCAAACTGCCGCTTTAACGATTCGGATTCGCTAACAGGCACCCGCTTACGCGCCACCTCGTTGCGTAACTGTTGCAGCGAGTTAACCCTTGCTACGCTGCGGAGACACCGGTGATCAAATGCCTGGGGACTCCAGACAGGGAAGCTGAAATCTCACGACCATAGAGTAAGATCACTGTTACAGTTGCTTGTATAAGCGGCCCTTTAGCATGGGCAGACGTCGTTTCTGACGCGACAAATGAAGCATGTTGGTGGACGCCGGTCGCACCCTGACTATCCGTGCATTGACTTCAATCACGGCTTATGCAGCTGCTAAGCTAAGCGAGCCGATCAACACACTCAAGCTTGTTATTCTGACATCCGCAGGACTCTGTGAATGCTGAACAAGCATCCAGCAGTATAGCTCAATGGATTGCTGAGGTACACGAGCGGTTATATCACGATAAGGTCGTCTCTTCACCAGAGGTGTGTGCTTAAGGTAACACTCTACTCTATGGGCAGGTGATCGAAATGAGGTCAGTTTTATTCATACGACACCAAGGATCTTTGGCAGTCTACTATTGCCAGTAATGGTAGTGAAACTCATTGGCCGTGTGATCTCAACGTCCATGTGGAGTCCACTTAGTGAACTGCAAATGCCAGCCACCACTGCGCACAATTCGGATTAGTTTAGATTTACGGGACCAGAAATCCTGAAGTGAAGTTTTGTTGTCCGTAGGCAAGTAAGTCCTTCAAACGCACGGCTTAGCTTGGTAATGTTGTTACGAAATTTTCCTCGCCATTCATCGTTGCGTATTACGGTGTGACTTTCAGTGCCATGCTCGAAAACCGTTATATTAGATTAAGGCCATTCGCCTTGCGGGTAGCGGAATGATGACGAAATATTACACCTGAATGACATGCGGACTCGGAAGATATCGTCACACTAGGTGTGACGTTGAGTGAGGGGTTGAACGGTATGAACTTAGCATGGCATACATACTCCTTCACTGCTATACTACTGTTTACCAGAAAGACAAATCCTACTTCTCCTTAAGCACTTTTTTCATAATGGATGGAGGAACAACCTGCTGATAAGGAGCTAATATTGTCACGGTTAGCATAAAAAATTGCCGAAGAAACCTCAGATATGGAAGGACACATGCATTTTACCTATGGTTGGGGCACTAGTGACTACCTTCGTTTAGCTGTAACACCCTTTCGGTGCCTAGTTGCCATGCCACCCGAAGGAAGCAGGAGGGCTGGGATACTGCCAGGTTGCCCAAGCCTAAACAGGGGAAGACGAGAGGCAGAGGTCGGGTTCGAACCAAGGACCTTCCGGTCAGTAAATTCGCGCTCTAACCACTTGGGTCGTCTTGCCCCCAGTGACCACCTTACTGCATACCTGTAAGATACGACCGACGTATCAATGGACTTACAATCCTCTTTCAGTTGAGTGCTGAACATCCAGACACTAAATACAGATCAAAAGCGATTCAACTATACAGACGTCTAAATTATGAAAATCTCAAAAAACAAGAGGAAGCAAATAGCAAGAAATTATCAGTATGGCGGAGCCGTATCCAAGCTATGTAGTCTAAACTATGTAATCTGTAGACATGGCGTCTGCATTTGCTAACAAACAAAAAAAAACATAAAAAAACATGCATAACTCGGGAAAAAGAAAGGCATAATAAGCAGAATGAATTCAAATTGGCAGTTGTTTTCACTTCATCTTGAATATAACTCAAACGACTGGCAAGTAACAGCGCTTCTTCATTGCTGTCAACGTGACGGCTAAAGAACTAAGTCGTGCCGAAGAATCTGTGCAGTGCGCCAGAGGCCACCGCAAGACAGAGTCCCATCTTACTGGTTAAATTCGCAGTGAGCAAATGGCGAGAAAAAAGTAGCAAAATAGTACATTCCTGGATTAGAAACCACATACCCGGCGGATGAGCTCAGAGCTGATGCCTAAGTGGTTTTGAATCGCAACGGTAATCAAGCGTTGTAGCCGAATGGTGATCATTTGGAGAATTCGCAAAAACGCAGGCGTCTGAGGTTGACATATTTCCAAAAAAGAACGCGCTGGTAATTTCAAGACGATACTCGGATCCAGAGCTATGGCTTCTGTCGTTTCATGAACGGATGGATTTCCACTAAGGACGTTCAAGACTGAGAGTAAACTGTCGATACTGCCACCGCGTGTGACTTCGTTGATCACGGAATGCGAACCGTCCTTGCGGAACGAAGAAAAATAAAACACCAACATAATAAAAAAGCATGTGGATCAAAAAGACATGCGGCCTATGGTGCTATATCCACCTGAAGAGTTCCAAGCTGGACGGGAACAGTAGTGGATTGCTTCTCAGGATTTACCATATTCACCTTTAAAAGTACATGGTTTTAGTTTCGTTTGCCAGAAATAGGTGTTCCCTTATTCTCCTCATCCAAGAAACCTACAACCCTGCTAGGGAACAGATCAACCGAACCGTCCCATCGCAGGGAACTGGCCCCTTGTCAAAAGACAGGCTGCCGTGTGTCAGATAAGCCGGCATACGTTGTCTCCTAATAATGTACTGAAGGAGGGATAAAAGTGATACAACGTTCCATCACCTCACTCATCCATGGAAGTGTGCGCATGCTGGATTACAGCCCTATGCAACACATGCATAATCGGTGCTTCAGGAATATGTAAACTGTAGAAAAAACGGATTTTTGCATGGAACAACCACCAGTTTACTGAATTAAAATCGCTGAAATTACAATCCCATCATCATCAGCATCATCATCATCATCATCATCATCATCATCATCATCATCATCACAGACAGTAATGTACCAGCGAAAAAAGAAGCCAATCGAACACGCAGCTGGGGTTCACTAACAGAATCGTGAAGGTGGGTGGCCTTGTTGGAGAGTTCAAGATAAACTCCATTGCGATACACACCTTTAACGTCATAGACAGTCCAACAAAAACAGTGAAACGAGGGCAGAATTTGTGACTCGGGAAAAACAGATACGACACTATTCGGTGGTTGTTCCCGTACCATTCGGACTCATTCGTTGAGGAGTACCAAGTCCACACGCATTAACTCTCACGACAGAGAACTTTATAGGTTTGACCTGGAGTCAGTTAACTTTTTTACTGCACAGAGGAATATGGGGCGCGCAGCCTAAGACTCCTTGTCAGTAACGAGAAAATGCAATACAAAACCATACATGAAATAAAACAAAGCTCAAGAGGGACTGAGGTGGACGTTAGGTCGGTTTTCGAATAGTTAAAGGTTATTAATTAGGGAAGATGGCAAACGGCAAACAGTTCTAAAAACGCGACGAGATAAGGACAGCTCTTCAATGTGTAGTAGTAACTTGACGGGTGACTGGATGAGCGAAGATGCGTCAACCAACTGAATGAGAGAGGCAATGGTACAGAAGAAGCTAGGCCCGATGAATATTTTCGGTATTAGTAACGATAGAACAAAGCAAGAGATACTACGTACCGAAGTCGATAAAGTGTTTGCAAGTTACTCGTTGGCGAAGGGGTATCGCTGAGGTGTACACTTTTATGGTCCGTCACGAAGAGACTGGACCTTACCGTGGTGTGGCGGTTTGTGTACCTCGACGACCCATTGAGCTATACTGGGGAGTGTCCCGCGACACTCACAGAGTCTCTCATACCAGGTTGGTCAATGGGTAGAGGTCTGACGAACATAGTCTCCTGGCCCTCCAGGTTGGGGGTTGGAACATGTGTGGCGACGTGTTCCGTAAAACTGGTAATGTACTTGCATTCCCAGCCCAACACCGCTGCCTTGCGGTTAGGCTTTTGAGCCAAAGGCTTTGGTTGAGGACCCTAATCGTCCTTCTATC
>SJOL01000590.1:9515-21140 GCA_004794785.1 Opisthorchis felineus | reverse complement strand
GCTTCCGTCCCCCCAAGTAAATTGTCGTAACACTCAAAAGCACACGAAGACCAACGAAAATCTACCAGCGGTACCCGCGGTGAACCATCAGTTGAAGCACCCTGAAGTGGAAGATTAAGGAACAAAAAACCGATCGGAACTAATTTGGAACTCCTCCAACCGAGCAATGCAAGATTTTGAAAAGATTTCGCGGCAGGGGACAGGCGCATACTATTTATTTTGATTCAAGTGATCAGCTAAACCATTCAGAAGGAGAATGTCACAGAGATGCCTACGCGATTTTTGAC
This sequence comes from Opisthorchis felineus, assembly GCA_004794785.1. NCBI lineage: Eukaryota > Metazoa > Platyhelminthes > Trematoda > Opisthorchiida > Opisthorchiidae > Opisthorchis > Opisthorchis felineus. The sequence continues at coordinate 20,853 of SJOL01000590.1, read as the reverse complement.
TCCAACGATTCGATAGGCATTTTGAAAAACAGTTCGGTTAGTCTTCATCAAGACAGTCTTTGTAACAATCTAATGAAACTGCGTGGAACACCGGCACTTAGCCCCATCAGTAACAGTAATTTGGCGTGAAATTTCGTAACTCCAACGAAACAGTCTGGTAAGGGCGGTTTCCACCTTACATTCTTCGTGGTCTTGAAGCCTTCTTGACCAGTCCAACCTTACCACAAGTTATGTGGAATAACGGCGGGACACCACCGGAACGCAGTGTTTGGACAGTCCCTCAAACGTCCCAGGATGAGAGTATCTCGCAAAAGCAATAGTCACAGTGAGAAAATTCTCACTGCCTTTCACTAGGTTTCATTGGTTGCATGTGGGGTTCACCTCTCTTGTCCCATAGTTTAGCAGCTGCTGTCAGATGTATTCGACATTACTTGTGGATTGAGAACTGCATCGACTGAAGATGCCGGTTGGGTCGCGCTTTGAAAGCTGCTAACTTTGGTACATCGAAATTCAAGAGGTTCCGGAGGTGTCAAACACGGAGAGTGGAAGCCGGTATGGCTGGGTTAGTGGGCGATTTTTCTCCTGTGCTCACGGAGGTTAGTCGTACTGGTAAATGCAAGCAGACGGTGGTACGATTGGCTCGGGTTGTGGAAGATTTGGAAAGTAAAAATAAGGTAACCCCGTGACCTGCAAGCAGCCGAGTATAGACTGTCCGGCTAAAATATTATTGTGAAGGAGGCCAAGTAGAAACACCGACCAGTTTTGCACCTTGCCTTTGAGTTTGTTCTAGCAGCCTGTTGTCATATTTCAGCTAGAGCTTCCAGGTTTGAATTGCATATTCGACATGAGGTTTGACGGTGGTAATTGCGATGCTGAATACGGATCTTCCAAGGAGCCGCATTGCCCAGATTGTGCTGGATGGTAATTTCGAAATCCCTTTCAACTGTAATGATGCGGCGGATGTATAAAGTGCAGGTGCGGGGTGTAGGCATATGACACAATGCCTCGTTGAACGGCAGCTGGTTCGCTCGTGACCACTATTCGGCTGTCAAAAAGTGGGCATGAGGAGTTCTTTGGTATTCTGAGCATCTAATGGATCTTCCGAGTTTGATGTCTTTGGCGAACATTTTGGAAGGGGATTGAGCCCCAAATGGTTCAGTGGTCAAGGTCTGAACTTACTAACACTAAAGTCAACGGTTTAAAACCAACCCTGACATCCCGACTGCTTCTGTCCAGGCTTGGTCTACTTGGCAGTACCTGGGCTTCCGTGCTTCCCTCGGGTGGCATCACAGCAGGCACCTAAAAGGCGTTACAGCTGAACGATCATTATTATTTTCATCGATACAAGCATACACGTCACTCATGAATGTCAGCATTGAGCCTTGGGCGCTCCACATCAATCATCGTCAAAGACACCAACATCAGCGTTCACACTGATGCCTCACTGCCGTACAACCACAAAGTTTGTCCAAATATATTTCAAGCCTTAGCATGAAAAGAAGAGAAAAGAGGGAGGGAGGGAGGAAACCCGGTGATGAACAATCGCAAGCATTCTTAGGTGCCTACACCTCCAAGCGTTCAGTTGGACAATCTGGAAAGAAACTGGCAACACGAACGCCATTGACACCGATCAGTCGCCATTTCTTGCACTATCTCCAGCCAAACGCAGGAAGGGTCACGCGTACCTCATTCTGAAAGGTGTACCGCACCAACAACACCCATACTCTTTGTAATCTCTTTCACACCCTTCAGTCAAGTGACACGTTGTCCACCTCACGGTTTGCGAAAATGTGGAGGGGACATGGACAACAATCTTCTCGCCAGACGGCGTTTTGGTATGCGCAGCACATGACTGATCCACCGCAGTTGATGGAGCTGGACGTTTTCCGCGAGCGAGGTACTCGCCACACAACCAACCCGTTTTCTAATAACCTGTTGACGCCGTCCGAAAGCAGTAAAGCTTCTGAGGCATCAGTGGTCAAAAACATGAAGTTGCCCCACATCATCTGTCCGCAGAAGCCGCGCTTCGCAACTACACAACAACACAGTCCCTTCTGTAGCCTGGTACACACGACTCTTGAGACCGAGTGATACGTCGTTCTGACTCCAAAATTGACGAAAAATACCGCACGTGATTTCGGACTTTGAGGTCCGTGCACTGACTTCATCAAAAATACTTCCATTGTAGCTAACACAACTAATGAGGTGTGTGAAATCCTTCCCCTTGAATTGTAAGGGGTAAGTTCAGAGACTATACGCTCTGAAGCATAACTTTGCACTGTGAAGGTGCAAGGCGCACGCCGAAGGGTGGTATGATGGTGGTCATTCTGTTCAAAAGGGCTTGTGCGCCGCCTTCGCCTTCAAATATAACGATAATATCGTCTACGTACTCCAGATCGACAAGGTTCTCATCAGTAATGATTAGAACACTGGGGTTTTGAAGACCGTGTCTGCCTCATTATATAACCGAAGACGAATTTGAACAAGAAGAGTGGACATTCTCGTCGGACAAAACGTTTTGTAGGGAGGATTTTATAGAGCTCACCGTACACTCTCATACGCCAAGAAGTATGTGAATATAGGGATCGGATTACGCTCACAAACTTCTGAGGCGTATCCTGTTGAGCAAGCGTGGTAAACAGCACTGACCGATCGGCATAATCATCGTCAAAGACAATAACATCACTGTTGACACTGATGCTTCACTGTCGACTGATTGGCAGGATCGAACGCACTCTTGAAGTCAAGAAAGACCAAGATTGTGGGTCATCTGTAACACCTCACAGTGTGAGGATATAGTGACGCAGCCTCTACCTGGTCAAAATCCAACTCGATGCTCCCAGGTCAAGGTTTCGCGTGCCACCGTAAGATGACGAAGAATCAGGGACGCCAGAAGCCTCGTTACAACAGGAGTCAAACTAACATCTCTCCGGGTACCCCTCTTGAAAATGGGCATTATTATCGACTTACCCCAGTTATTTGGAACAGTTTTTTTTCTTCCAGATAGACACAGATAAGCTAGAAAGGCACTGACTGTGGAATTCGCCAACAGCCTTGAAGAGAGTTGGTGGAAGGTCGTCAGGGCCAGGAGCACGATGACGTTTGAGTAGACATGTGCACTCGGACACTTCGAAGGCGGAGGGGTTCCATGTTCACAGTCCACCTTTCTGTTGAAGGCCGGCAGTCCGGACTAGAGATAACAAGTGGCTAACCCAATTTTTGTCCGAGTTACTGTGCCCAGCGGTCCAAACGTTCTTCTTTCTTGGATATCAGAGAGCCATTCTGGTTCCTGATAATCGAATCAATTAATCGTTCAGCTGCACCACCCTTTCGGTGTCTAGCTGCCATGCCAGCCGAAGGAAGCACGAGGGCTGGTATACTGCCAGGTTGCCCAAGCCTACACAGGAGAAGTAGAGAGGCAGAGGTCGGGTTCGAACCACGGACCTTCGGGTCGGTAAATCCGCGCTCTAACCCCTGAGCCACCTGGCTGACAAGAGGCCAGTCGCACGAATCAAGTGGAACAGTCTGTGGACGTTTCCAGCATTTTTGCCTCTTCTATTTCTTCGGCCTTTGGGGTCCACCAAGCTTCGCGGTCTACACAGGCTCTCAGTTTCACCTGCCGTCGGATGATGCGTCTGGTTGAGTTGTGGTTGCGGTCAAAAAGAATGTGCCTCCGGGCCTCGAATGCTTGGATGAAGTTGGCTGGGTTGTACCACAAACGGAAGTGCCGGAAGTGAGTAGCAGTGCGGATATCTGCTCCCGGTGGCCATTAATATCCTACATAGAACGGTCCGACAGGCGTTCGAGGAGCCAGTTCTGAGAGTTTCGTTTGGTTTCTGGGTCCATTCGCTTCTCAATGGCAAAGCGAGGCGTGCACGTTTTACGTAGAAGTGAACAGCGCAATGAGAGACATCATCATCATCATCATTAGAGACAGCAACATCAGTGTTGCCACTGATGCTTAATTGCAATACAACCATAAAGCTCGTCTAGCTATATTTAAAGCCTAAGAGTGGAAGAGAAAAAGAGTGGATGAGAGAGGGGACCTACTGCTGGCCTATGTCAAGCATTCTGAGGTGCCTATACTTCCAAGCACTCAATCAGACACCATGGGAAGAAACTGACAGCATGAACGCCACTGACATCGATCAGCCGCCATTTCTTGCAATGTCTCCAGCCAAGCACAAGTGGGGTCACGGGGACCCCATCCTGGAAGGCGTACAACACCAACAACACCCAAACTCTTGGTAATGTTTTTCACGTCCTTCTGCCAGTTCATACGTTGTCCATCTTGCGATTTGCGCCATTCTGGAGGAGGCACGGAGAACAACATTCGCCTCGGTAGATGGTGTTTGGGCATACGTAGCACATGAGCGAGAAACCGCAGTTGATGGTGCTGGATGTTTTCCGAGATTGAAGTACATACCCCACAACCGAATTCCCGTTTTCCAATCCCCTCGTTACTTGTCTGCTGACGCCATCCAAAACCAGCAACGCTTTTGAGGCATCGGACGTCACAAACCTGAAGACGCCTCACAACATCTGTCCGCATAGGCCACGTCTCGCACCCACACAATAACAAAGCCCGTACTGTAGCCTGGTACACGCGACCCTTAAGATCTAGTGATATGCCTTTTTGACGCCACAAGTGACGCAAATTAGCAAACGTAATTTGAGTCTTTGAGATTCTTGCGCTGAATTCATCGGACACATTTCCATCAGAGTTGAAAGGCAGCAGCGCACAACTGTTGGTATTCCAGAAGGAGCGGTAGGCAGTGGTCGACCCTCGCCACCGGCAACTGACGGTGGTGTGGTCAAGTTGGATTTGGTACTGGTGCGTTGGTGGGCACCACATCGTCAACCGATTTCCGCTGTTCCGGAAATCGGTGCTGCAAGGGAACAGTCTGTGATCGGCACAGATCACAGACTGTTGTCCGTTGTCCGTGCGTCCCGTAACAACTCAAGACGACAGACAGTTAACCTAAGTTCTGACAAGATCACCATATGTAATTGTGCTATCTACGGTTGCACGTGGGTTGGGAAATTACCAAGGCATCCAAGCCTATACAGGAGGATTAGGGACACAAACCAAAGCCCTTGTCTCAAAAGCCTAACCGCAAGGCAGTCGTGTTTGTCGTAAGACCACCAGCGCAGTCTACATCCTTAAGGAGCAAGTATTCACGAATGTTCCGTCTTCCATCATGGAGGGTCAGAAGACTATTGCTAAGACCTCTACCCATTGACCAACCTGGCTCTGTTAATATCACATGCACAAGCTTCAGTATAGCTAAATGGCTGAATAGCTAAAATTGGCCACGAAAGCGAACTACGATGGCGCGGTGCTTCGGACAACCTTTGGCCTAGGTAAGACACGCAATAAAAACCATAAGTAACTAGTTTCTGAAACAGCATGTGATGCTGTTCTCCGTCGAACACCTCCGAGGTGTCGGATAAATGACATCCGTCCCCGGTCCAGATGTCTCGGGTGAGAGGCAGGTTGGCCAGACATATTCTTCCATGTACAAATCCGTGCTATTCAGATGGAAGACCTGTCCGCTACCCCAGAAATAAATAAAATAAATCGTTCAGTTGTGACAGATTTGGTGCACAGCTGTCGAACAACACGAAGGAAGCACGCGGGCTGACATTGCCAGGACGCCCAAACGGAGAAAGGAACAATCGAAAATCCAAGGCAGTGTTGGAACCACAACCTTCCAGCCATTTGTTTCGCGCCTCGGTAAATGAACTACCTCGAGCTCAAAGCCAGAGTTTTTTGCATGACAAAGGACGTGACCCGTGCGAGCAACCGAACTGAGATGTCCAGTTCTTCGGTAACCGTTGTCTCAAAACCATGGCTCGTGCAATCCGGTGCCGGCGAATCCGAAATGAAGTTTGTAAAAAAGTGGCGTTAGGTTAGGCAATAGGGACTTCATTCGAAGAATGTGCCGGGCAATAATAGCTGCGCTGGTTGGGCTATGTATTGCGTATGCCCAAAGAGCACTTTTCACCGTGTCCAATTCAGAGTGGTCTAAGCAGAGGTTATCAACCTTTGACCGGGCAGGGGGATGTGAAAGCGATTGTGAAAGGCCTGGGTAATGACGATGCAACCGGCCTTTCAGATTGGGGTCCATGTGATCCTCCTGTGCATGGATGGAGACGGTGCAGGATATGGCTGCTAATAGGTATCAGTGGAATTACAGCTGTCAGTTTTATCCAGAGTCCCCGAGGGAATATCTGGAGGTGAAGGCATCCCGGAATGTTTGTGGTGGGCTAGCACTAGTCGTTCAACTGCAACACCCTTTCGGTGCGTAGCTGCCAAGCTTTCTGAAGGGAGCACGAGGCCGAGATGCTGCCAAGTTGCCAAAGCCTAGACAGAAACAGACGAGGTCTAGCACCATTTTCGTTCTTTTTTTCGTAATACGGCCTTCAAAGAGGTTGTGGTTGAGAGACAGGGAAGCATAGGTGTTACGTATCAGTTGTTACGACTTCGATGATGTTGACAGTGGAGGCATTCGACGGTCTACGGTGGTGACGTGTTTGGAATGCAGGAAGGTACAGGCGGAAACAATGAGACGTTTGCAAAAGCCCTCGATTCAAACACTTACGCGTTCAACGATGAAAATTTGAATCCTTCCGGTATGAACGACGTATACATTATCGTCTTGTTCTCCAATCCGGAATAGATGTTCTCCACTTTCCAAGTGGACAGTCTCAATAAATTTGCAAAAACCGATGAAAAAGGACTTCTCGAGGTGCCCGAACACTCTGATGGAGCTGATCATCAACTTCAAGTCATCAGGATACGATGAGTCCTCGTCTTCGTCCGGCTCATAAAACGATTCTGGAAGCCGGTAAGGATTCAACGTGATTGAGTTCATTTCATCTGGAATATGAAGCAACCTGAAAATGCCAACCAAATGCACACAACGTACCTTTTAACGAACGCCACCATAAGTTCACGACGAGCGTCAGGAGAACTGATACTGTTAAGCTTCTCTGTGAACCCGCTAAATTTTCTGCCGAAGTGAACCGCATAGTACCGCAGTTTGTCACGCTTTCGAAACCTGGGAATATCACGCGAAAAATTTGGCCTTCTGATTACTAAATACGGCATAGTTGATGGATCAAATTGAGGACAAACCTTCATTTTTCACTCTTCGAAAGAAGAAGAATAATATCATGGCGCAAATGAGTGACACGGACACGAGTAAAAGGGTGATATTCTAAGTTGATTTTGATTGCACATATTCGACAGCAGAAACCTACGTATGCAGAACTCAAACTAGGAAAAATTTCGACCAGGATACTGCCGTTTATCATCCTGTACACTGCAAAATACCCATGCTTTAAGATCCCAAAGAGACATATGAAGGGAAATCCGATGATGGTAAGGAACCACGAAATCCACCAACCCATCGTCCCTGACGGACCAACGCGTCCTTCACATCCAAACCCAGCGCGTTGTCTGACGTTCTTTTGTTCGGTCCAATCGGTTTGCTTCTCTCAGCGTTGCATTAGTGAACATGATCCATCCAACACTCTGAAATCGTAGATGTTTGGACACCCAAAAACCGTCCTCATTTTCGCCCTGTTCTTGAGGTGTTGGTGACGAAGTGATAGTAAGGACCTGATCTGCATCTTACTTACAACTTCCTGGACGGCAAAAGTATTTTGACGCTAAGTTCCTACTGCTAGTGTCCATTCGGCCGTCCCGTTTGGACAATAAGAATCTGAAGCAGTAATAGGCTAATGTTGTGCGATGAAACCAGAGGGCGGTGCATGAAGCTGGAAGGATGTGGATGCTGGGAAAATGTAACCGTTGTTCTGGTTGTCGTCTGCCTAGTCATTTTCCTCAGTTTTTCATTTTTCAACTTCTGACAATTTTCTCCAGTTTTCCGCTCTGTGTTTTTATTTGTCCACTGTAGATGGGAGATAATCCCCGAGATCTAGCTGGCAACGGCTCTCAGTACCTAGTCCGTGACCCAGAGTGTCAATTTTGAACACTGGAATTATAATGATCACAGGCGCCGGGAATTGCTGCAATTACCCTCAAAGGGTTATTTTCATCACATTTATTACTGTTGTCTGCATATCTTTTGTTTGTCTGTGTGTATTTATTTAGTTATTGTTATTGCCAACATAGAGATGACAGAATGTTGGCGGTTACGGGATATTCTTTAACCTATAACGAGGAAATTTTTCCACGGTAACAAGACCGTGTAGACCTTCCGCTCTTCGGCCGATCACAAGTAGGAGTCGAAATTGAATATCGACACCCAAACGTTCATTACTGCAACGTAACTATTAAGGGCGATGCACTCGGTGATCTACTGGAAGATCGTTTGTTTTTTTCTAAATGATACATTTAATCTCCCAATGCTAGCGACCATCCCCCAAAGGATGCATCAAAATGGGGGCAGTTCTCGTTTTAAGACACCGTCATGTGGGTTTGAGACATGCTACATCAGGTCATCGGAATGACGCTTTGCTTAATTAAGTTCGAAAGATCCAAAGATGCGACACTTGTCTGCTCAGCTTTTCCTTCGAAAGCACCATGGTGCTTTGGAAGTTCTTGTGTAGTACTAAGAATGAATATCATGAAACCGCATACGGTAACTGGTCAGCCAATAGTTTTCTTCGAAACGGTACCAGCACATGGGTTTGTTTATTTAAACGACTGTTGGGCTCAAAGAATCTTGGTAAAAGTATTCTAGCATGTTGAAAACAACCGAACCGGCCAACGTCTAAAGAACAGTTGTAACAACACCAAATTCTTTGATAGACGTGGGGGTATTGTGAGCGGACATTAACTACCTCGACTCGAGACCCCTCACCTGAACACACTGTTTCTTGAATCTAAGACACAAATTCGATACTGGCCCATAAACACTCATGATCTTTTGACCGTTTGCATGCCCAACCAATTTCGCTGACGTTTTGCGTGCACTTGTTGACCAGTTTCATTTTCGAGCTTTTTGTGTACACTTTGGCCGTTAATTCACATCGATCTGCCGTTTTCCCCGTGCATGGCTTCATTATAACTTCTGTATGATTTTTAAAGCTTTCTTTGACCTTGCAATAATTTGTGCCACAACTTAGACAGGAATCTATATGATTTGATGTTTATATCTCTTTCATTTATATTTTTATACATGTACAAAAGTATTTTATGGATGGATCTTAAGACATCAAAATTCTGCTCTTGTGATTTCGCGCGTCGCCCAAATGAGCGTCAAGTATTTCACCCTCGGGCGGATCCCGAGAACAGTTAGTGGCAACCGCATTGGTTTGGCTTCGATAACAATCGACTGCTGGATGAACCTGTGTGACGCAGTCACCAAGTTTACCAACAACTTGAAAGCAAGGGCGCCGAAGGCAATGTAGAACTATCCCCGCTACCCTAACGCAACCACTTGAAAAGACAAATATGTTGGTGAAATCGCCAGGGAACTGGAGGTTGAGTTTGTTTCGTGCGATTTTCGACAAGACCCCGCACGGCACGGCTACGATTATTTGCATGGCTGTTTGAGTATTGCTCTTCGCGGTTTTGCAGTGTGCAACAATTTTTAAAAAATTTTTGTTGGTCAGGCACTGCATCACCACACCGGATGACTTGATTTTATTCTCATTTCTTCAATGAAAACGCCCAAACTATATTAGTTGGCGGGTTTTTTCTTTTGTGTTACTATTTTCTATTGATGTCTCAGATGCGGAAACAGAATTACTCGCAATCAGTAAATTTCCTGAATCGTCTTTGCGGCAACACTGATTAAAAATTTCTGTGGATGATCCCACTTCATTAATAATTTTTGTGCATCACAGTGCTGCCAATCGTTGCCCTGAAAAAGTTCTAGCCAAAGTGTACCAAAACTTTCACACAGGTTTCAGCTCAACTCGGGACTTTGAGGATATGTTCGTCCAAGTGACACGAATAACAAGTATCTTCTGAAGTTCAGGTGTCTGATAGTGTTTGGCTCGCTGGAAAGAATCAACGGTAGATGAGGGTACTTAGACGTTGTGAGCTATTTGTCCACTCAATTGAGCCTTCCGAGGGCCATCAAAATTCCTGGATCTTTCGAGTTCAGATTTTAAATTTAACACAACGCGGGACATCCCATCGTCAAACGGAGGCTGTTTTCCTGACTATGGTTACGTCTCAGATGGACCTTTCCTCATGAACCTGCGTGCGGTGTTTTTTCGTGGATGTGGTCGGTGGTCTCCTGATGTTGTTTGTGAGTAATAAAAATTAGGATCACCTAATACTTGGAAACCAAAGAGCACTCTGACATTTTGCATGTGATTCTTTTTTGGATGAACCCCCACAACTACAAAACAACGGACACTTTTATTAACCGAAGTGTTTTGCGGAGAGTGCGCGCAAAAAGGACTTCTATTTGATGTGGTTGGAACGTCCTTTTAGGCATCGCGAGGTCTGCATATATGTGAAATGACTGCGGCAGACACCACCGAGTTGACGCGCAGTCTGGTGTTTATTACGTCATATGTCTGGCACTTTTGCAGTTGCGGTGATGGCAATCCACGTTAAGTGCTTCCGATGTCCAATATCTATTTTCCCTGGGCTGCGCCTTCAACCGACAGGATGATAAGTAAGATCAAGTGTACGCTCTTCTATGCATATTTGACAGCTCTACTCAAAGTTCCAACGTAGATACGGCACTCCATGCAGACAGGCAGGTCAACGGAGGTCTGGCGCATTCTTTTACTTTCAGTCAGTTCCATTTCATTAACAAGATAAATCCTGAAGCGTTTTCACAAATTCCTAAACACAAGCGGCTGCCTCACAGAAAATTAATAATAGTAGTGTTCATTCCTAGCTGGTGGATGGCATACCGTGAACATGATCATAATGGTAAAGTGAGAATAGAGGCATGACTGATGGGATTTATAGATACTAAGGATTGCGCGCGAACAAAGCAGTCACACAGATTTTGGGCATCATCCGACGCAGATACGGTCGTGCCTAAACTAGCATGATCAAAATGAGGTGAGGATCGGGGTCACAGAATTAGAGTTATTGGGAAGTTTCCTATCGTTTGGGGAACACATCAAGTTAAGGCGAGATCGGACTGATACAATTTGAAGATGGCTGGAAATGGGGAACCAGAACAACGGAGCTAGTGAAACGAATTGGTTGAAGTGACCCTGCCGGTGAAGTTGAACTGAAATCTTAGACCATTGCTGAGGCTTCGAGGTCTTGGGCAGTTCGGTTAATGGCCAGCGTCACAAAAGGCGTAAGCGGGGATGATGAAGTGGAGAAATTTGCAATACGAGTATATGGTAGCTTAAGTATTAGAATCATGGTGCATAAACTGTATAG
>SJOL01000581.1:76876-93705 GCA_004794785.1 Opisthorchis felineus | reverse complement strand
CCTGTCTGTGAAGCCAATCTATCCTGAAAAGCCGAGAAGCACTGTACAGCAGTTTCATCCTTGTTGAGCATGATCAGTAATGCGCATCGCACAAAATTCCACTAGGGAGTTTCGAACCAATGACCTTCCAGTCAGTGGTTGAACACTAAACTGTTTGGCCACGAGTGGCTGATCAGCAGAGTGAGTAGCTCTCACGTGAACAGGATAGCCACTGCGATCGATAACAGTCTGAGTAGCACCACTTGGGGCAGGCTGAAACACGCCCCAGTTGCAGTTGCAAATCTACCCAGTTCAAATCACATTAGGTGTTGACCCGTGAGTAGTGCTTATCATATCCAAGACATCAAACCTGTACCAAATAGAATTTTGGTATATTATCCATTATGGCGAAATGTAATCAGTTGTATGTGGGGAGCGGTTTCCGCAAAAAAAACAATACCCAAAATGTTCCTTCCGCTTCCTTCTTCCTCATCCTGAGTGGTGCAGTTAATTTCATTCGCAACTCCACACAAATTGGTCACATTCACGTTTGCGTGTTGTTTTTCCCAAGACAACGCGGCAATCTTTTCTAACAACCCACCAGTTATGTTTTGCTGATCAGCGAAGCATCGTCGATGTCTTGAACTCCAAGAAAACACTTTGTTTACCTGTAAATATTTCAGGGTTTTGTGGATTTTCTGTCCTTGTCGCTCGTCCAGACAGACCCTCTCAAGTTTCGGAGTTGAGAATCCAATAACCCGAACAATGTGTGCAACCAGTAATGATTACTAAAGCAAGGCAGTCGAAACAAGGCCCCTCTGTGGGTGACTAAATAAACCCGGAAGAACCGTATGAACTTGCTTTGAGATGTTGCACTGGAATGTGAAGAGGGTTGGGTTATTTGAGGCGAAAAGGTCTTACCACTAGAATCTTCAGCCACACTTTAAAAAAAATCACTCGTTTTCCGTTTGTGACATTCGTCGCGATATACTTTTTTCTGAAAATCTATGTTCTGTATGCCTTCCGAAATGTGTTACTCATCGATTTATGGACACTGGGGTAGTTGATTGCTTTTTATCCCAAAACGGTCTGTAACGAACTGACGATCGTCAATTTTTTAATTGCCCAGCAGATTGTCTTATAAGATTCACACACTTTGTGGATACTCAGTGTGAGTCTTCGCATTAGAATTTGCTCCATGTGGTTGTTGTTTTTTCAATCGGAAGCTAAGTGGAAAACTGAAGTCACTCGCGTTGTGGAATTTTCCGATGGTTACTGAGATTGTTGAATGAGACGAAAATTTCATCAGCCGGGAACTGCGATCGCTTTTGGCGCGTCCTGCTGGCAAACCCGTTGACTATCAAGATTTTGGTTTAGCCAATGTTGACGGTGATAGTTCTGGGTGTCGTCGTGTGCACCTTATATTGAGGATATACTGGCTTCAGACGCCTACGGTCCTCACGAGGGTACCAGTGCAGGCGAGCAAACGAAAAACCCGCAGCATATGGTGGCAGTGCACACGAACACAGTGTTTCTGAATTTAGCGTTTTAATACCTGGCTTACGTGGAGCTGACCGCAATGCATAGAGGCATTCTGTCTCGAATTTCGTGAACCCATAACGCACTACTTGTTTAGTATGCGCGACTACTAAGGATAACCCAGCTTGATTTAGGCAGTGCAGCGTTTGATAAAACAAATAAGTTCACCACACAAGTGACTCGCATGAACTGCAATTTTTTCACCTGTAGACCACCATCCTAAGTGAAACTTAGAGGAATCGGCGTTTGCCAGGTAAAATAATTAAGCAGTGTGAAGGGTCCTTCTTTTACAGAAAGGTCACGGTCTTCTGGTAGGGCTGCTACATTTTGGGCTCGTTCGAAGTAATAACGTATTTCCTCGGCATAACACATGACTTATACAGGTGCTGAAGACTCTTCGATACCACCCGTTTTACAACCCCTGGGTCCCATCAGGTATGCTTGGTCCTCGAGTTTCCATCGGCCATATGTTGTACGTACGGACCAAAATGTGCGCAAATATCAAATAAACTCATTTGCAAATTAAGCTGCGTTACCAGGAGACCTACATTGATTGCGTAATTATTTAGACCCTGGTTTGGCGAGATGGCTCAGTGGTTAGTGCGCGAATTTACTGGCCGGAATGTCCGTGGTTCGAACTTGACCCCTGCCTCTCGACTTCCCCTGTCTAAGCTTGGGTAGCCTGGCAGTATCCCAGCCCTCATGCTTCCTTCGGTTGGCATGGCAGTGAGACACCGGAAGGGTGCCACACCTGAACGATTTGTTTTTGGCACTTTAAAATTTATGCAGTGTTATCAGGTAGCTCTTTATGCACGAGATCACAGTTGTGTGGTTGCGGTACGTGGCTCCTGAGGTGTCTATGGGTTATTGACCACAGATTTTCCAGAGGTGTTGCTGGTGTCAGGTGGCTTCATTGAATTCTTGATGAGGGAATTTGAAAATGCATTTATCGATCGCTAATATGAGATGACAACCGTAGGATATCAGCTGAAATTTTCAGACTGAGGGTTTCGGTTAGGGACATTTCACGGGATAGGTTACATCAAGAATAACTTTTACCAATAGTTTATTCTCAGACAGTCTACTTGTTCGGTGAGCTATTTCGGAACCAGTCAGGTAATATTGTAAGGGAGTAAAATACCGTTCGTATAGCTCCGTCCAAATAGACCTAACGCTCGTGTCAAGGATGTGACCGATGGTGGAGATGATACACACAAGTGTTGTCATATCCATCATCTCGTTTAGAGGTGGGCAACTTACAACTCGAAATTGCTTCAAGCTTGACTTATTCTGCAGACCCTGACAGTTGTTCGGGTTGAACAAGCAACTGCATCTAAGTGTTCTGATAACATGCTTGTTTGTGTTGCACAACGAGTATCCATAATGGTGATACAAATGACCTCTCAACAACACACACATACTACACAGAGAGATCAAAGACGGAAACATCTTCGGAAACGGCGCTTGCGCGTTCAAAATGTGTTGCATAAAAGTGGTAAAATGCTCTGTCATTGGCGAGCCAGTAGTTGAAGAATTCTCAATAACTGTCATCAGAGGCCAAAAAGTAACATGTACAAGGATACCTTTCCTTGCTGATGGAAGATGGTTTTTCTCACACACCCTTTTCCCCAAAGTAGGTTCGCTTACTGCCCACTCCCCGACGAATGTAGTAACACAGTGACAGCGGAACAGGAATATCATGAGTAGCATATAGTTTTACCGTCAGAGACGGAAAATTATTTCATGAAGTACAGTTTGACTACCAATGTACTGCGGCACGCGCCTTGCACCTTCAAAGTACAAAGTCATGCTTCAGAACTTACACTCCCTGAACATACCTCTTACAATTCGAGGAGAACCACTGGAGATTGTGGAAAACTTTACATATCTTGGCAGTTGTATTAGCTTACGGAAGTGTGTCTGATGAGGTCAGTGCACGAATCTCAAAGGCTCGAATCACGTTTGCTAATTTGCGTCACTTGTGGCGTCAAAAAGGCACATTGCTAGATCTTATGGGTCGCGTGTACCAGGCTACAGTAAGGGCTGTATTGTTGTATGGCTGCGAGAAGTGGCCTCTTCGGACAGATGATGTGAGACGCCTTCAGATTTCTTTACCACCAATACCTCAGAAGCGTTGCTAGTTTTGGATGGTGTCGACGGATTAGTAACAAGGTGATTAGAAAATGGGTGTTTGGTTATGCAGCAGGTACTTCGATCGCGGAAAATATCCAGCACCATCGACTATGGTGGCTTGGCCATGTTCCACTCATGCCGAAACACCGTCTATCGAGAGGAGTGTTTTCCTCCGTGCCTCCTTCAAGATGGCAAACAATTCCAGGTGGACAACGCATAACTTGACAGACGAGCGTGAAAGGTCTAATTTAAGAGATTAAGTGTTTTTATTCAGGTCTACCTTCCAGGATGGGGTCCGTTGATTCCCTACGCATGTTTGAACACACTACAAGAAATGGCGGTTGATCAATATCAGTGGTGTTCACGTTTGTAGTTTCTTCCCAGATTATGTGATTGAGCGCTTGGAGGTGCAGGTAGCTCAGAGAGTCTACGATAGACCAGCACCAGGTTCCTCCCTCACCCACTCTTTTCTCCTCTTTTCACTTTAAGGCTTTAAGTATGGTATAGTATAGTGTAGTATAGTATAGTATAGTATAGTATAGTATAGTATAGTATAGTGCAGTATAGCATAGTATAGTATGGTATAGTATAGTATAGTATAGATCAAACTTGTAGTTGCACGGCAGTGAAACATCATTGTCAACAATAATGTTACTGTCTCTGACGACGACAGTAATCTCGTATTAGCATATGCCGCATGCTGATTTTCAAACGCGGTTGGATTAATTTATCTAGCTCTCAGTATCCGGGAGCTACCAGGTAATATGTTCAAATGGACTTTTAATCCTTCTAGGAAAATTCCGCTTGTCCTTCTGTTACTATGACATGCCGAGGAGTGCTTCGGCTCTATTTGACCGTCAGTAGTCTTGGTCTTTAGTCTTTAGTCACATTATCATAGTTGGGGGGGGGAGGGGTTGACATTCATTATTGAAACCAGTCATGTATTTTGAGTCTGCACTCAAATTTACAGCGCAGCTATCGTCTACCACAACAAGACCGATACAGTGACTATGTATGGTGTCGCGGTTTGGAAACGGTAATAGTTGTTTGCCTGTCTCCAATAGTGCATATCCACTCCTCATCCGACTGGTTGATAATCCATTCAGACCTATGAATATCTGATATGTCACGTGACCAGTTGACAGATGGAATATTGCCCACTTGGTGTGGAACATCAATCAGCTGAGGAAGATTGATGTGAAAATCGAGTGTACCCAGTCTCTCTCAATTCAGAACCGTTTTTACGAGAATGAGCCAATGTTCCATGACCATGCATCAATAAAGTTAAGTACTCATTTCCCTTATCCGATTGTCAACTGATAGCACAATTGAGCAAATGTCGTACTCTGGGAGGGGTTGGTAGATGTGTCCATAAAGTTGGGTGAGCACTACTATGAAGACCTAATGCAGTAAGTGAGTGATGCTCTAACGGGCGAAAGAGCCACTGACGGGTGAGCGGAAGTTACGGATCAATATTTAGTTATTTTGTTGCAGGTCAGCGGTGTTAATCGGGCCAGCCAGGACTACGGAGAATACGGGAGTTAAACAAATGCCATAGAAAAGCATAAATGTACTTTTTCTATCCAAAGTTTCACTTTATGGATTTCCTCTCTAATTCACACTGTCCCCCGAACAACTGTCAAGTAAGGCCTCCCTAGTAAGACGACACTTATTGTATGGCTGGATTTGTTTGTCAATTTACCGACTGGAATTCCACGTACATGTCAGCAGTGTCTACAGCTCACTACATTCAGATAGCTGTTACTTTACTCGTCCTGTTCTCAGGTGTACACCGCCTTTCCAGAAGAAAGTCGAGGCAAAGTCCCAGACAATGATATAAGTCTCTCGTTCAATCACAACCTGTCCTAATGCATGTATCTCGGTGAATTTCGCTTTATCGATGCCAAACGATTCGAAACGTGACGTTTTTATATAGAAGAGAAGGCCGGAAGGCGACACACCTTATCATTTCGGAAACTCACGTGTGCATACCATACTAGATACCACTGAATCAAATCCAGTTTATCAACGATTCACAAGCGATGTTCACAGCGTGGGTGTGACTGATGTAGAAGGAAGACTGAAAATGAAAGCTGTCACAGTGTTCTGTTCGAAAATGCTGGCCTACCCATATATGAGATCGAGTGAGCTGTGAATGATTGGACTGAATGAAGAAAAAAATGTGTAGTAAATCTTCTCTGGACAGAAACATTTTAGTAAGAGGAAGGAACCAATAGAAGAGGTTGATTTTAAAATCATGCTGATAACCCGGTTCTGTCAAAAGGGGACCAAGGAGACCTGTAGTTGCGTGAATTAACGAGGGGAACCGTGAAGAACCCACAAATTTAGGTTAATTACACATGAAATCTGACTGTGACCAGTGCAACATCCACATATAATTGTTCTTCTTGGCTTAGGCTAAATCGAGATACCTTCCACCTTATGAAGTCCGGTTACAGTTATACGGATAGGTAAAGGCCCATCTCTGCTCATTTACACTCTGTTCTGAGACTCCTAAAAGCTATTTACTGAGTATACAACAGAGTCTCTAACGAGCATGGAGCAAGCCCATACCCAAACTTCCGTACCGACAGTTTATTTACCCATGCCATAATCACCTCAGAATCGAATGAGCTGAACGTTGGACCAGTGACACCAGTTCTCGTCAAAGGTCTCACGAGGGAAAGGAGTGCTCCCGTTCCTCTTCCAGCCGTTTCGAGGAGGCCCAAGTCAGCCAAATCCAAGATCCCAGCGAACCACCTATCGGTAATCAATATGGTGAAGGCCACCATCAACGCCGCGAAGGACCCCGGGCCGACTATCAACTACAAGGTTGATATCGAGAAACATGGCCCGCACATCAGCCGAGGCATCGTTCATGCGGCCAAGAAAGACGTCCTCATCCGCGTTGGTAACAAGGGCAAGGGTACATCGGGAGCTTCAAGGTAGCCGAAAGGAAGGCCATCGTATCTAAGCCTCAGACTGTTAAGAAGCCCAAACCACGCAAGGCCAAAAAACCTGCAGCTCCAAAGAAGCCCAAGTTCGCAAAGAAGCGCGCCAAGCCAAGGACCAAGACCCCGTCAAAGCCAGAGGCTTCCAAGTAACCAAAGAAGTTCACCACAGCCAAGAAGACCAAGACATCCAAGAAGCCTGCGACTAAGAAGACTCTAACAAAGGAGTGAATATCTTGATGGAATCCTGGGACTTCAACGTGCCCGCAAGCGAAACAGTTCATAAACCACACTGAAGTTTCAGTCAATGTGACCTCCAAAATTATCCTGTCTCGAGTATTCACCCATCCTGACTGTCAGCGTACCAACCACATTAACCTAATTCCCCGGGGAAGAGACCATGTTTGCATGTATTGTCCAAAAATATTCATTTGCGTACCAGTATTTCCTTATGATCGATTATTACAGACTATTGATTCGGAATAACCCCAAGCACAAAATGAGCCATATCTTCTGCCTAAATCCAATTGTTGTGTTATCTTAAGTAGATTTCTTTATTTTTTTACAAATACTGGAGTCACCAGTAGTATATGACACGCATGTCACAGTACGCGTGCGCTAACGTCTGCCCATTGGTCTTTCGATGAAAATGAAGTGAAAATAGGCTATTCGCCTATTGTCTAAGAACTGGATGATGATGAGCACCATATTTTCAACTGACTGGCTGGATGTGACAATAACTCTATGTTTCTAGCAGTGAGTTCCACTCAGTAACATAAGCTGAACTAAATTGCAACGTATCTGATCTATTTTAAAGTGTCACATCAATTCAACTCCGATTGTGAATATGTATAAGGAACGAACTTACTGATTGAAATGTCCGTGGTTCGGACCCAACCCCAGTATCTCGACGGCTGGTGTCTGGATTTGGGCAGCCTGACAGTATCTCAGCCCTCGTGCTTCCATCGGGTAGCACGGCAGCTAGGCCTCGAAGGGGTGTTACAGATAAATGATAAGTTTTTTTCTAACCAAAGCCTAGGTGCGATGTTGTTGGTCTGTTGCAGATTTTTCTCTATCCCATGCAAATGAGTGTATTTGTCGAAATCAGTCCGATTTGGGTTCCAGTAGGAAATGAAGTTGATGGAAACTCGGGGACCGCGTCTATTTGATGAGCCCCAAGAAGGGTGAAACCGGTCGTGAGCTGTCGAAGAATTTTCAGCAGCCTTGTGTGTAGTGCATTACGTATATACATGTATCGCGATGTCTTGAATATCGTACCAAGTGAAACATGAGGTGGCCTGGTGCAGCACATTCAGTTGCTTAGAAACCCCATAAACGAGAGATTCGGCTCGGTACCAGGTGAGTCTCTCGCAAAACCAAATTTGTTTGCAAATGAGTGTAGTTCGCTAATTTGATGCAATCTGGGTTCAAGTAGAACATAAGGTTGACAGAAACTTGGGGACTGCGCCAACCTGATGAGCCCCAAGAAGGGCGAAACCAGTCGTGGGCTGTCGAAGAATTTTCAGCAACTTTATGAGTAGTGTATTATGTCTGAACTTAGGAGACACTTGCCACCAGTGACACAACTGATGGATAGATGTCAGCACCATTAAATCACGATGACAGAACGGCACAATCAGGGTTCAAAGCACTTTTGCGAGTAAACGGAGAGGCTGTTCAGGGCGAATTTACTGGAGTTTATAAAGATGATAGTTTGAAGTGAAAATCACTATGCCAAACTATTGCTGATATCCCCGGTAGGAGGTTCGGATGACAATAATGCAAAAAATATGATGTCAGGAGATGAATGACATGTGGAAGGCAATCAAGTGGTGGAGGTGGTGTCCATACTGAGGACGATCGTAATGTGATTGGGATTCTGAACAGACTACAGCCCAGTAGATATCAGGACGGATTTCAGCCTGCAACCCATCTGGGCACGAGCTAAGTAACCACCGTCATTTCACTCACAGCGTGTCACAGACCCCTCCGTCCAGGACGCACCCACGACCCTTCTGTTCCACTCTTCAGGTGAGTCCCTGTTAGCCCATGTCTCGTTATGCAGTTCGCGCACACTATAGACGTGACGGTAAGCGATATGGGGGAACACATGAGACTGTGGGGTTTTTGCGGCGCGATATGCACCCGGTAATCATCCTTTGCCTGTAACCGTTCGACAAGTGTTTGCCCATATGTAACTGTTCATTCCGGCGACCATCAGAGACAGTCTCCGTTCCCCGCCATCTTTGTACACCACGTCGCTTGTTTCGCAAGTTCGTTCAATGTACTAACCGACTACCTGCTGTTTGTACACAGTGACCACCACGGTGACTGTTATGACTGTGTCCTGAATCCCTCCGATTCGTCACAGTTTGCTGTTGGTGATCCTATTTTCGTAATTATGGTGCACCTGAAGTGACATGTTTTCGAACCAGACGCGTGGTTCTCACTGCCCCACCTACCGCTTGCGACCATCTTGTTTTCTATGTTCCACCAACCTACATCCTAAACTGGGCTGTAGATGAGGTCGAATCGCAGCGAAACCAGGCTCTGTGGGATTCCTCAGACTGTTTCCGGATACTACAGCCTCCGTACATTAAACCGGTGCATTTGACGGGCGCAGTGATATCATTCCACAGCATTACTCTATCATGCATCTGAGACACTGCAGAGATGTTCTCCACGCATCAGATCTAGGTCTCCATAAACGAAGTGATTTAAGGTGGACAAACCATCAGACTAAAACAACGAAAAGAGCAACGGTCTTTCAGCTCGGGGGCAATACAATATAGGTTGCTACTGTATGAACTAGAAGTGAGAATAAGACGTGGGTGAGTTAGAACCTTCAACGTTTTGCGACAAAATATGGACGGTCATGGACTGAGTCCGTAATACTGTATCTATCACTAAGGTCATTGAGACCGCATTTAAACGCAAGCTTATGGATTTTCAATAAAACAACATTCCAATGTGAGGAGACCTGATCGGTGCTCATTCGTTGCCGAGTGATGGCCACCAACTTCCATGAAACCTCTCATATTCCTATCCCAACGAATTGGATCGCACTTGGCGTTCTCATTCACTTGGCGTGACCGCCGGCTACTCCAAAGCATCCTAATCTGGTTGCATAGGAATGGCTTTAGGTAAACGTTCATGCACCAACGCACAAACAGTCCACCTGTAGCACCCTTTCGGTGCCTAGCTCCCGCGTCACAGGAGGGAAGCACGAGGGTTGAGATACTACCAGGTTGTTCAATCCTAGACAGGAAGCAGTCAAGATGCAGAGGTCGGATTCGGACCACGGACCTTCCGGTCAGTAGTTTCGTGCCTTAACCACTGAGTCATCTTGAGCTCTAACAATATAACTCCGGGATTATATTTACATGGTTGCGCACCGAGCGGTCTCGGCTTTCTTTGAACACGACTCAGATGTGCATTTCTGCTTTCGTGACTGATGTCTCTTCAATAAGACAAGCCTAATTTTCTTATTCATACACACAAAATCTTTTCAACTAATGAGTATTCCGGCTTGAGCGTTGACGGTACCACGTTTTGCGTTCGTATTTGATCGGAGATTTAAGCACTGTGTTTTAGAGTGAACGTCCGCACCACAGCTTTCGGGAACTACCGTCGCCGAGAACCGGTACAACGCAACCTAATCCAGAAATAGCCGATCTTTCAATTTTAACATCTATTTATTTCCTCTACTGATTTGTATTCGTGTCGTCCTTCACTGAGGTTGCCGAATCGTCTTTCTTCAGCTATCCTGAAGGTAGATAGTGCACCAAAAGGCGAGCTGCATTGACTGTTGTGGCTCGACCTAGCGTGCAAAGCTCAGTAGCCGTGCTGGAAAGGCTCCAGAGGCAAAACATTTCAGTCGTGGGCTTTACTGGAGCCATTAAGTACATCTTATGGAAAAGACGGTAAGCCGAACTAAGAAATCCTGAGCGAAACTGAGAGAAATTATCTATTCCACATAGTACCCCGTTGCATAATTTTTTGTCATCCACACTTGAAAGCACACACTTCACCTTATTCTTTAGGTATTTTATCGATTAGGTAATGAGTGCTATGGATCAGGCAAACTTTTATGGAAACACAGATGAGGAGATGACGGAATACTTGATTACAGATATATCATACCATCTGAGGCTATCTTATCACTGCTCATTGAGACGCTAGATTGCGGAATTGATTAGTTTATCAACGATATAAATCAATGAAGTGCTCAAATCTGTGCGTTAGAAAAAAACTCATTCTGCAACATCTTTGTCGAGTTGGAGTTTCGCCTCGGGGTGTTTGACGAACCAGCACCATGAGAGAATCTGAGAAGTGAGAAATTAGATTCAAGGTAACCATGGAGGAGTTCACCTGGTAGTTACTACAACAGATGCGTTTGTGTCTAGGTTGTGTTTGATGGCTTTACACAAAGCTACGAAAATGTATGACGACTTAACCGTACCTTGGAAGAACAAAGAACTATGGAAACCTTTTAGTTTCATTCTGAACAGATCAAATCGATATGGGGTTTACGTTGAATGTGGTTGTTTGCTACGGAGCCAACTATGCCCATATTGTGGTGTCGTACTTAGATAGTAGCCATGAGCGATTTGAGCTCCGTCGAAGCTGGCGGTTCACCAGAAAGCAGTTAAACCACCACTTCACTGTCTTAATGAAAGTTAACCACAGAAAGTCTAGAAGATGATCGAGTTTGCACCAGGACGCCTCGAGTTACATCTGTCAGGATATTCGAGATATCGCAATACATCGCATTGACGTAACACGCTACTCATAAACTTGCTGGTAACTCTTGGTTTAGTTTAGGATTCAAGTAAAACATAAAATTAAAGTAAACTCGGGGAGTGCACCTGCCTGATGAGCCCCAAGAAGGGCGAAACCGTTCGTGCGCTGTGATAGCTGAAGTGTGGGGAATCGGAGGGGAACCTCAAATGCCTGAGAGTGGAGTACCCGATAATCCAGTCGGTATAGCACTCGTCCGATGAACGACAAAAAGACTGTTCTAGATCGTCTTCCGGTGTCATCATCATCATCATCATCATTATGAGCTGTAAGAACCGCGTACTTGTCGTACAGTATTTGTAGCATGATCACGGCATCAGATCCAAGAAGAGCTATGTCGTCTGCCTACTCGATATCTGTGGGCGGACACCCCAGGAGAACCTCGATTCCACAGACATTAGAGGCTGATAGTGAGTCTTTCATGATCGTATCATTGACGGGGTTGAAGAGGAATGATGAAAGAGGACAGCCCTGTCTGACACCATTTGATGTGGTGAACTCAGGCGAGAGCTTCCCGTAGACCTTCACACGGCCGCGGGAGTTGGACATACCTGTGTGTGTCCCATATAGGGTGATGGGATACCCTAATTCCATCTCCAACCTCAATTATGCTGCGATAAAAGGTAAAAAAAACCTGGGAGCGCATGCAATGCACATCGAAATGAGACTTCGAAGGACAAGCTTTAGCAGAACCAACATCAGATTCAAATATTTCTGAATAATTCTTTCCTGCTTTACTGCTTCTTCAATTATCACAAGTGCAGATTAAGAATTTGTGGAAAAGGCCAAAAAATTATTTGCATCAAAGTTCTCCTGAAGCAAACTTTTCCGATTTTCCTGAAGGGGCACTACTCACAAGGTTTTTGAAAACTTTTCGACAACCCACGACTGGTTTTGTGTCTCCTGGGGCTCGTCAGGTAGACGCTGTTCCCGAGTTTTCATCAAACTTGTGTGTTCTGTGAGAAATTAAATTGTATGCAATACAAAAATTATAGCTTTATTTTTTTGTTATCGCTAAGAATATCTCCAGACCAGGTGTATAAGAAACTTAGTCCCATACTATTTGTAAAAAACAATTTACCCCCCAGGAGGAAGCTACCTCTTTAATTGAGAACCCCTTGGTCACATTTATCGTCAAGTTTATCGCATGTAACTCGTTGGGTTTGCACTGATTAGGCTTTTCTTTTGCGCGAAGTAACCGAGTGCGGAAAGCCGGGGTGTCCAGGAGCGGTTATGCTCAATTTTTGTCCACATCATCAGCCTGGTTCTACAGTCCTACGCAAATTGCGTCTTCTATTTAATGGTAGGACTGATGGCTCCTTTAAGGCGGACTGTGCCTTATCAGTTACGTTACGGGGTCAGAGGGCGCGCGACACACTCCACTCCGATTGGTTGAATGCTTGTTGGTTCAACTAACACGCACTCAACGGACGCGAATCACAGCGCCGCTTGCTCCGTTATGCCAAGGTCACGTGGCATGTCGATTCACGGAGTTCATGCATTGGCTCTACAAAACCACACATCTTTGTCTTTTCGCTCAGTAGCTGTTGCTAAGTCTGGTCGACGTGCAACACATTCAAAAGCGTTTGCCCACTTTTGTCGAAAAAGTGTATATGAATCCGACGAACTTCATTTATGGGTTGCAACTCATTCAGATCACAGCTTAAGTTTACCGGATTTGACAAGCGAATGCCTTCAACATGTCCACGGAATTTAACTTCACCTCCCCGACTGATTGTGAAAAGAACGCTTTGGAGGTCTTTGGATGTAGCGCAGCGGTTTACTTGATTGGAGTGATTACCCTCGTCTTTGTGCGGTTTGTGCATCTTCGCCGAAAAAAAGACAGTGAAGATGAGGACAGCCTTGACGATTTAATTCGTACGAGACAAATGCGTTGGCTCCCGAAAAAGGCCGAATCCCTACTGACTGGGAAACCAATCTTAGGGAAGATTTTGGTAAGTGACCGGTTTGCCCTTATGAAATTTTCTCAGATATTGGTACGATCTGCTCTCTATACAACCTGTTCAGTCATCTATGTCATCAACACATACAGGTTAGTCACGTTCTTCTGATTAGACACAAGGTTCTTGTGAAATTACAGATTCAAAGGCAGCATACCAACACTATGCATACCGATCTATTCAGCACCACGTTATTTCGTTGAACTGTGCGCGAACTGTGTATTTGCTTTGATTTTCCTCATAAAAGTGGGTTTTCCAACACACATTAAACTGACAAGTTTTCAGGTTATCGCCTCACAAAATTTACTGACAACCTGGTTGTCTTTGGATATCCTTATTGACCATTTTACAATACTACCGATAGCGTTTGCTTTGATTTTCGGCTTCTATCAATACAGTGAGTGGTATGCACAGTCTAGTCTGATGCTGACTGATCAATAAATTTCTAGATTTCGGATTTCTCTACTTCACAAGACTGACAAAGATTACAGAAACTCTGGTGTTGTTACACCTTATCGATGATGAGCGCAGCATCCGCAAAATGAAGCTGGTATCCAAGCTACTTGCTGCCTGGTTCACCTTGGCCGGAGTAATTTTGTTGGTAAGTCATCGTTCTGGGTCTTTGCAATTTCCCCCTTCTTAGTCGTTTTTTCTCATCGAAGACAGTTAGCTGATCCGGAGAGCGAAGAAAACCCGAAATCTAGGTAGAAACAATGAAATGACATTGTCGATGTTCGGATACGTCCACAGACGTGTCTTCGTTGTCATCCTAGGTGCACCTGGAGCACTGGTCTCAAGATCTGTCAACTTCCGTTCTATTCCACTTTGAAAAGTTAGGCGGAAATGCAGAGAACAGTGAAAAAACTCTGTGGCGTACTGATCTCAGGCAAAGGACACGATTAGAAAGTCGAACGATGCCCGCTCTGCAATTTGTGCCTTTCGAGTTGTATCTAGCCATCTGCCTAACTTGCAGCATAACGCTAGGTTACAGGGCTATCTGAAGGTCAAACTCATCACTTCAAGAAGACTGAGTTCCATCAGGACTGCCCACAACGCATGTTAGGACTAAAGTGGTGGCTTCAGTTAGGAAACATCGAACGTTGTCTGTCACTCGACAGAGGATTTCCGGCTCTTTTGCAGTGAACCAAAAAAAGCACATCCATTTCGAACTGTTTGTGGTATTCGTATACTCCACACTCGAAATCCGACGTCCAAGTTTTACAAGTTGGCTTATTAATTTTTATGAAGTTGTTAGGAGGACGTTAGAACTTTGTAATAAAAAAGCAGATTTGTGGAAGAGCTAACAGAATGTGGTTTCAGCTTTATGCTGTAGGATGGAGTTCCATAACAGTCTGTGAGTATAGGCCAGCCCGTAACCCCGATCATGCGTGAGTATTTGTCGCGGCCGCCTTAGTGTTTGTGGACTGCAGGAACCGCTTTTTGCTAGCTAATACGTTTGCCACCAAAACGACACAGCAAAAGTTACTGTTAGACTATGAAAGGGCATCGAGATGCCACAGTGGTTAGGACGCGAACTTACTGACCGGAAGGTCCGTGGTTTGGACCTAACCTCAGGATCTAGACCACTCCTGTCTAGGATTGGGCAAATTAGCAGTATCTCAGCTATTGTGCTTCCTTCAGGTGGCATAGTAGCTAGGCCCCGAAAGGGTTTTACGGATGAAATATTATCTTTTTTTGTTATTACCATTGTTTAGACTAAAAAAAACGGGGGAAAAACTGGATACCAAAGAATAGGTCCATTCTCTAAATAGGGAACCTCCGGACAAGGAACACACTACACCTAGGGACATTCTGGCTTTACCAGAATGGTCATTTTACTGTATGCACTTCGGCGTTGCAGCCTCAACTGTAGGGTTACTGTTCAAATGTCACGGATGAGAGATAACATTTTCGAATCAGTTTTCGCTGTGCAGTGGCCACAAAACCATTATTTACTTCGTATGCACGCAAGGACGGCATTGATACCAGGGCCTACTCCGTGGTCTGCCTTAGGGACCTCGGAAACCTCGGTTGTGTCGCCGGACCGTGAGCCTGATGAAAATAAGGTAACTAAGGTAACTAAGGTAATCTCAAAGCTTCATAATGTTTTTGCTTCGACGCCAGGATTCCGGCCACAGCACCTCAACCCACCAAATTCGTTAATTCTGCAAAATATGAGTTTCCATTGGTCTAATGGGCTGGAGTTAACCAGTCTGACATGATTTGATGAGCCAAACGGGGCACTATAACACGAAAACGCTGTTCAGTACGCAGGCTCGTGTCCATGGACCTTTTGAAGAGAACAGTGCATTTGACTGGATAACTTGTAAAAGAACTCAGAATCATGTGTAAGTACAAACAGAAAACACAAGCAAAGTCGACTGAGATAAGTACGATAATTTTTTTTCAAAAAAAAACGGGGGAAGGGAAAATGATCATTTTTGTTGCGATTCGAGCCAACGATAAATGGACATTTTTATGGCTACGATTTCAAAGCTTACATTGCAAAGTGTCACAAATTGTGTACGCACTGAAACGATATTTTGCATGGATAATGAACAGAAGATTCCATGGAAGTACTCATTACAGTGGAAGCAAATCACAACAACTCTGCAGCCGCATGGTCTATCAGTACTCTCTTCGTTATTGGCAAAATATTGGGAGACACGGGTTCGAGCTCTGCCAGGGAAAACATTCGTCCACGATGTGAATGATACAATCAGTTAGCGAGACTAAATAGCTCAATCTTAGGACCGATTATAAATTTTTTTGCCCGTGTGGATCGTATTCAAGCAATAGTTGACGCATTGCTCGTAATATTCACCTGCACGACGGCAGGTCCTCTCCGCGTCACTCACTGGTAACCATTTTTAGGAAGCGTTATCATTGTTGTCCTCCAGAATGTGTATGCCTATGTGTCCAGTTAACAGGGTGCATAAAAAATGAACGAACACGTTTTTAGCACGATTTGTGGTTTTCATCTATACGTATAGAAACTCTCTGTTTAAAGATCTTCAGGTGATTCGAAGGAAATCTTCGGAGGCCCCTCTCACGTTTGACATCAAACCATGATACCGATTTTCGATCCAGGTCCTTGTAAGTAGCTTGACACGAAACCAATCGCCCCACAGGTAGTGCGCAGAGTGATGCTTTGCGTAAGTTCTTATGGTAAACTGGAGTCGGGTGACGGAAAACAGGTTTTTCAAGGTTACAACTGCAGGACCTTGTTTCACATAGTTCCAGACAGTCATCAACCAGAAAGCATCGGTAAGCTGTAAAGACTGTGATATTCCCTTGATGAAAATTTCGGGGCCCGGGTTCCACAATGAGGGCTCTTTCTTGAGCACTTCGACCAGGGTTATTACACTACTGTTCTCTGTGTAGCACTGTAATCGATGGGTCAGCAGCAAATCTACCGTGATCCTGTTCACCGTGTTTATTGATCGGCGGACTGGTTGCCTACGCA
>SJOL01000581.1:49830-62944 GCA_004794785.1 Opisthorchis felineus | reverse complement strand
AAAAATGTAGACTGCTCTGACGGCTTTACGCCAACCACCGCTACCTTGTGGTTAGGCTTTAGAGCGAAAAGCTTTGGCTGAGGACCCTAATCATCCTCCTGTATAGGTCTGGACACTCTGGCAGTATTCTAGCCCACCTGTAACCATGGATTGCGCATTTTATGACAGTGAAGCACGAGTGTTCATATACGATAATGATGATGATAACGGGTCGTAAGCTGTCAAAGAGTTTTCAGCGACCTCATGAGTAGTTTACCCTTTACACCGCTACTGTCCGCCCACTTCCGTTCAAAAACGTGTCGACTTCCAGTCCTATCTCTCTTTAGTGGTAGCCCCACAATCAGTGAATTGACTGTTACCCAAAGAAACGGTTCCTCTTGACTGCTACCCACTTCGCTGAAAACTCTGAGTGGTTTTTCAAAATCAAGGATGATGTCACTATGAATTAATGAAGGAAACTCGTCCAATCTAGGCAGAACTAGAGTTCATAGTTTGATAGAAATAACTTATTGAGGTATAGCCATATCGATCCTTATTCAACGTCGGTCGACTCATAACTTACCATGGTTCTGGAAATCGAAAATCAGACAACCAATGGGAGCCCGAAAAGCCAGTCACTGTTCCGGTGGTCAGTGTTAGCTGCAGGTTTGGCATCAGAACGCATCCTGCTTAATATGTCATTAGTAAAACCAAGTCTGGAGAGGTTTTCTGACTGATCACCTTGCCATCCTGTGTTATTCCGATCGATTCATTCTACAGCTACAATCGTTCACGTCGTCATCATCATCGACAGCGTAACAACAGTGTTCAGCACTTGTGGTTCGTTGCCGTGAGAAATTATGCTTATACGCCAGCTGGGATTCTGGTGGGGCACTCAGACATAGACGGAAAGAAGATTAGAGCCCTCGAACAAAGCCTTTGGCTTAAAAACCCGGCCGAGAGTAAGCGGTGTTTGGCGGGAAATGCAAGTGTATTACCATTTTTAAAGAACAAATCGCCAACACCCAACCTGGAGGGCCAGGATACTGTGTTCGTCAGATCTCTAACCTTTGACCCACCTGGTAGGAAAGACTCTGCGTGTACTGCACGGACGCCCCTCGGTGTAGCCCCATGGGTCACGGGAGGCATAGAAGCCATTACACCACAGTCGGTTCCAGTTCCTTTGTGGTTTGTAAATTCATGCAGTTACAAAAATCAACCGGATACTCTTCAGGAGCATTTAGTGAAATCAACACATGCCTGCCCAACTGCCCGAGAGTGCCCTTACAAATCTAAAGAGAGCGCAAACAACGGCGGTTAGAATGAAGTTCAGTGCGTCTCATCAGTTGCCTACTGTACTGTATACAATAAAGATTAAAAATCCAGCAGAATATGAAGCAAAATCCGATGGTTCAGTTGGCCTGTTTCGGTTGAGTGCAACACAGTTTGAGATTAGAATGTGTATATTGTAAGATTCTGATACGAACTAACCTTTCCATCTTGTCAGGGTGGGGTGGGCAGAAGTCCATACATACATAAGTGATGTGATATATAGTACATTCGCAGTAAAGTGCACTGGATAAGATACGCTAAAATATGCTCGACAATCGTTCAAAACTGCATTCACTTGAATTGTCTTTGGAGGATGGTTTCTTCATATTCGTCATAAAGCTTCTCTAATCTTTGGCGATATTTACTAACTTGCAAATAAAACTTGTTGTTTAGTCTCTCGCTGATACCGACTTAATTTGTGGATGAGTCTGGTTCACGAATTGCGTGCGATTTAGGTCCAAGCAAAACTCGGAACTTACATCTACCCGATGGGCTCCAAGAATGACGAAACCAGTGGAGGGCTGTCGAGGCATCTTCAACAACCTAAAGAGTAGTATGTTCCGTCAAGCCTCTGATTTTTGCATGAAGCTATCTAAACCGATCTTGCATAGCTGAGTAGTAACGTGAAACCACTTTTGTTCGCTAATTCAAAGCAGTTTGTAACCCGCAATCACTAACAAGGCTGTTCCTCACTCTGCATCCGAGCCGTGGCTGACTGCTGAGCCCAAGTAGGCCTACTCTTTTCATGTACCTCGAGCGTGATCTATTTATCTGTATCCAGGGGACCGGACCATATCCTTATCGACAGCAACCTGACAAAAGCGAAAACTCACCTTATGCCAAGGTTTTAAGGAACACACCAAGTCTGTTTTCGTCAAAGTCCTACCAGATAACGCCCCTCTAGCAAACGATTTATCTGCTCCATCACGTAGACCAACTCACACGGGAATTACATCCTGACTACTCGTGAGTAGCCTAGTTTCCACAAAAATGTTCACAGATGCAAAAGGAATATCATCCATTTAGTGATTCACAGAAAAAGCTAGGATCGGAGTCCCAAGTAGATGAGTGGCGTTTTCTTATTTTCAGTGACGTAGGACGTTGATTGAGTGTCACAGTAAAGGCAACTGTCTTGGAGATATCAGCTTCGTAAAGAGAATAGAAGATAGTCTTGAGACAGTCAAATAAACAGCTCCGAGTGATCGTGACGTTTTGTTTTGTTGACGTTAGTTTTGGCCAGAACAAATTGCAACATGTTGAGTCGACAAACAGTCATAACCTATTCATATGCCACAGGCTGTGTATCCGTTCAGCTGTGACACAGTTTCCTGGCCTAGCCGAAGGAACGAAAATGACCATAAACGATCGATTGCAGGTAGGTGTTACATTTGTGGCCCATTCCAAAATGAAACCTCATTGAGTATCTCCGACACCGTTTGAATACTTCAAAAAATTACACTACTGGGAAGCGGTTTTCGGTCGTAGATGACACATGGTCATCGTAGTATTGAATGCGCAGTCGCCTATCATAGCAAGTTGGATGATGCCCCTAGAGGTTCAGCTATTCAGCCCCACATGTTCATTTTCATTCAGCAGATGCTTGGGATGGGCTTAATCCCTTTTAAGTAAGAGGCTTGTATTATCAGTGCTCGCACCGTGATGCTGGTGTAACGGCGTATACTACTGATGAGGAATGCGAGTAGTCTGTGGATATGTCGAAGCTCCGCCCCGCATCTAATGAAAGGTGAAGTTTATTACGGAACTTGTAGAACTGCTTTGCAGTGTTCGTTTACAATTGTGTAATAGTCAATGAATATCCATGAAAGTTCAAGAAGACGCTTGAGAGCGATCAGTTTCTAAAAACTGTGTGCGTATGAGACGTTTACTTTCCTGTCTAATAGTTTAGTTGGTGTTTGCTGATAAGCGACTTCGGAGCGGAGGGTTTTTCTCCTTTCACTGGTAGCAGACAAGTTTTTGTGTGACACGACGAGTTGGGTATGACAAAAAAGTTTTTATTCGGAGTTCGGGGTGGGCTTTCGTCTCAGTGGCACTAACCGAGTGAGGGTCTCTTTTGAGACAAGCAGTTCCGGTAGGTCACTGTGGCTGCTACGCACATGGTCTGGCCTGACCTGAAATCGACGAATGTACTTTACTTCTAACTCTGTCCTTCAAACCCAACTGCCAACAACCTCACAAGTGTTTCCTCTCTTTGTTACAGTCACGTGATTGTTTGTGGCAGTATCAATTACCAATCGGTCTCCGTGTTCATGCACGCTTTTGTGAATGCGGATCGTGGTCGGTTTGACAAAAACATAATGATGCTGTTCATGTCAGAGTAAGTTATTCACTTTCACCATTGGTTACGCTCCTCAAACAGAAGCAATCCGGATACCCGACTGAAGGCACTACTCAAACGCGAAAGTGTGCACGCGACATTCCTCCGAGGAGATGCTACGTCGCCAAAAGACTTGAAAAGAGCAAAAGTGAGCCATTTTTTGAAATGAATTGCCCTGACCTTGAAGTTCAGTGCACTTTTGCCTTACTATACTCACCGGTGTTCTCCTTAGAATTTAGAGCAAAATGATCCCTTCAGGTAAGACAGATGATCTTAACCAGAACCACTAACACGTCGCAAACCTACTGATATTCTTGGTTGAAAATAGGCAACATCCCAATTTTCTCACCGAAATTTTCTGACCTGCTAATTTTTTCGTCAAATTACAGAACTACGTTTGGAATGACAAGTATTAGTAACGGAGACTGGAAAGAAACCCATGGATACCAAGACTTTAACTATCTGTGTATACCATCATCCAGTGGTCAGACGTTTGCACCAATATCTGGTCCAAAACTGAGTAGACAAAGCTGCATTCGTTCACGTTGAACGCAGTGGCAAGGGCTTACACTGTCAGACCACCGATGAATGTGGGTTTCACTGTGACGTAGAAAGGCCAAATTAGTCATGCAGTATAGATCAACCAGACTCAGCAATATTCATGGAGATTTTGTCCTGTAAGTGGAAATAATCTATGCTGAAAAGCCAAGAAGCACAATTCAGCTGTTTCACCTTTATTGTGAATCGTTAACTGTGCGCATCTTACGAAACTCTCGGGAATTTCCGCGACCGCCCAGCTGGTAGTTTGAACAGTTAATTGTTCGGCCACGGGCGGCTACCCAATCAACAGTCTGACTAACTCGCACTTGGACAGGATACAGATCCTCTCACTGTTCAGTCACAGAATGCATATCACGTTGTCACACGTGATGACTGCCTTCTCGAGTGACGACTGCCCAGATGGAAGGATGAAATATCACTTGCAAATTCCTGAATCTCCGCACACTATAAGCAATCAGCAATGTTCATCCTGGACTGAATTTTCAACCTAAAGTAAATCCCTATAGTGGCACCAAACACATGGCTGTAAAGGTATGACCATCATTGATAAGAAATCACTTGCATAAGTTAACTGCCAGTTTAGAATGAACGGTTATCTTGTGAAATTCTGGCCAATACGTTCGGGTAATGACCTAGAAAGCAAAAGCTTTCTCATATGTTCTTCTAGATCAGCTACTGGCGTGCAGTAATTTACGCAGTTGACATAATAACGTAGGATAGACAAGTGTTCGAAAAGTCTTCAGCATGATGTAATCTAATGAAGACAGAGATCTCGGACAGGACTCGAACCCGCGATTTGAGTCAACTCGTCACACACGTATACCTGATTTCTGCGTTCTGTGCCCATCAGATTGACAGTTGATGTCTGACAACAAAGTAGCCTGATCACGGTCAGCCATTGTCCCTCCGGCCAGTAAAAGTCTATGTAGCTGGTTGCTACCATCTTGGTGACGGAGAGTTTATCAACTCGTCGATTCTGTGAAGCCTTGCCTCTTGCACACGCTTCAACAATGCGTACTCCAGCTGATCCCCTGGTACCGTCTGGCTGTGCCATTTGTTAGCGGCATTGCTGAGCTTTTCAGATTCGGGGCTTGTGAGCTCGGCACAGGAATGTTTTTGGGCCAACCAACTACAAGAAATATTATATTTTCGGATTTTACTGTGATGCTCTCTCATGCTAATCAAAATTCTGAAAGCAAACCAGATTCTGAGTGCCTGTCACAAAGTTAATCATTAAATTCCTCTAGTTTTCCCTCAAGGTGGAAGCAAAAGATAACCTAGACGTAACGCACTACTCATAAGGTTGCTGAAAGCTGTTCGACAGCCCACGAACAGTTTCGCCCATCAGGTAGGCACAGTCTCTCAGTTTTCTTTCTACTTGATCCCAAATTTGACGGGATTCGCCAAGTACTGTCCTCTGAAAGTTGTTTTTTCGCGTGACTCAAATGAGACCTAGATGAATCGTACCAACTGAAACATGAGGCGGCCTTTGTGCAGCACATTCCGTCGAAGAATTTAATGAACAGGACGTTCAGCTGGGATTCGGTTGAGTCTCCCAAACCAAATTTGTACATGTGTTTCGCGAGTGCTGTGGGACATTCTTGCCTATCATGATACGACTCGTGTGGTTCTCCTCACATTTGATACAAGATATATCACGAAACCATTCGCAGTAGCGAGCACGCTGTCACTTCCTGGTCAGACTTTGTGGATAATTTTTGCCTGTCGTTTTGCAGTGGTTGTACCTTGAACAAAGTTCACACTCGACGTTGAACTAACCAGCGGATGGAGTCTCACTTTGACAATATGACCAAATATTCCGTTGAAAGATGTCTTTGCATCTTGTTGTTCCAGGGACACTGGAAATTTTCCATCTTATTCATCTATATTGTGTTTGCCTCCTTGGGACGACCGGTCACTCGTGAGCCGGTCGGTTAGACACTCTCTGTGACGAACACCATTAAGGCGAGACTAAGCCGGATAAGATAATAAGATAAGATAAACTTTCAGTTGTAAAACCCTTCCGGTATTTAGCTCCCTTGCCACCCTTTGGAAGCGCGAGGGCTAGGATACTGCCAGGCTGTCCAAGCCTAGACAGGGGAAATCGAGAGGCAAAGGTCGGGTTCGAACCACGGGCCTTCCGGTCAGTAAATTCGCGCTCTAACCACTGAGTCATCTCGCCCCATATTAAGCTGGATTCGGTTGAGTCTCCCTTGGAAACCAAATTAGTTGGTAAATGAGAGTACTTGGGGAATTCCCCCTACTTTCGGGACAAGTTGAAAATAAGGTGAACGGTCACCCTGGAATTGTCCCACCTGATGAAACTCAAAAGGAGCGAAAATGATCGTGGGCTGTCAAACAGCTTTCAATAACCTTGTGGTTAGTTTCCCTCAAGATAACACGAGTGTCCTTTTGTGCACATTCTGACCCCAAAAGGATTAAAGTACATCTATGTTCTAATCTGCAACCATGACGCAGACGAACCCCAACTGTGTTACGCACAAAAGAGTCATTGTGACACAGAAGGAGAACTAGATAAAAACCTACATTTGATCGTATTCAAGAGGGTCTTTACATGGAGGGTAACTAGAAAGGGAGCATGCTATAACTCCATATCTTGTGGTACGTTTAAAGAGAGCGTCAAGATGGGTGTGTTATGCCTCGTTCAAACACTAGAAGCAACTACATCAAGATAATGTCTCTGACAGAACAAAGTCATCGATGTCTGCGACCCAGCTAGCTGGTTCAGTGTGTAGTTTCATTCGCCAGCCGAATATTCAACACAGCATAGCCTACAAGGAATTTCTGCATGTAGCCACTACCTAACCATCTTCCATGGTCATCTTACAAAATTAGCGAATAAGACGGTGGCGTCCATAGACGATCTGTCTTGGTGAGCTTTTCGTAACTTGGCCACGGTGCATCACAGTGCATCTTCTCAGAACAGTAAACGCACTTCGACAAATATACTCATTTGCAAATCAATTTGGTTTTCACGGGAGACTCAACTGAATCTCTCGTTGATGATGTTCTTCAACTGAATGTGCTGCACACAGGCCGCCTCATGTTTCAGTTGGTACGATATTCGAGATATCGCAGTATATATATCGCAGTCGAAGAGTTTTCAGCAACCTTGTGAGTAGTTTCCTTCATGAAAGTAAACGCACTTATTTGTTTCCATTCTTTGGCAAGATTGTCCCCATCATTATCAAAATCACCGAGACTTTTGTCAAATTTGGATCAATTTCTTGGGCGAGAAATTCCGAAAGCTCCACTTTATGTGTACCGGTCTTTATTCCAGGCTCGTTTTGCTGAAGCGGTGATCGTCCTCTCGGATGGACAGAGCTCGGATCCAGCAAAGGATGACTGGGAAAATATTATGCGAGTGGTCTCAGTAAAGAATCTGCATTCGAAATGTCGCATTTTGTGTGTTTTAACAATGATGGACAACAAAGTGAGTTCATGAACAACCTACATACACTTTCCTGACCTTGTGTGTGTGTGTGTGTAACGCACTGGATCACTCTGGAGTGACTACCAAGGGTCACTTAGTCCCTTCTTTAAGTGACTCCTCCTCGAGGGACATGGAATCGTTCTGAGAGGGAACTAGTGACTAGCGTAGGAAAAAAAGACACGCGCCATCAAACTCATACACACTGGTCGAGTAAGTGGCAATCGGTGGACATGTACACAGTGTTCCACGTTACTCTAACCAAGTGTATCCAACTAGCTGCCATCTCACCAAACATCAGTAAATTTCGTTCGGTTTTTTTCACACCAATAAATGCTGGAGCCATCCCAGAAAACACACCACGCTGCACCATTCATGCCTATTTTACGTCAGGCTCTTCAACTTAGCTTACGCCAACTAGCTTCCTCCGATTAGACATACCGTTTCCTAATCACAAGAAACGTTGTTCGGAGCACTTAGCGTGTTTCTGAGTTTGATGCTTTGTTTCACAAAACGAATCCATTTTCATAAAGGACTATGAAATGTTTATCTTCTAACCAAAACAGGTTTATACTTTTAGATGAGTGTACTGTCGGCATTTTTGTTGAATTATTTTATGCTAGTTCAACTGACTTGACTAAATGCGGACTAACCGAATTTCACTGTTTTGATCACCCACCGAAGGCACTGATGTCCAACATTCCAGGTTGGCGGGAGGGACGGACGGATGAGTTTGATCGTGCGATTTGCACAACACAACTGAAGCTCGGGTTGATGTCTTTGAACTGTCTGGCACGGGGGGCATCAACCCTGTTGACCAACCTCATGGTAAGAGTACCGATTCCGACAAAACTGGATGAGGTGAGTTGTCATTTTCTCCGCATAATCAGTGTAATGAAATAACTTTGCGGTGTTTTACTTTGTGTTCTGTATACTGGTTACTAAGCGACCATAGATCATTTGTAAGCTGCTTGTCCTTAGAGTGCCTAGGTGATCCAAAGCAGCAACTCTGACCCGCTCTTCTGACAAATCTGACTGAATACAGTTCTTCAGGTCTGCAGACTTGTCTGAAGTTCCCAGTCACTTAGCGCCATAGGCGCTTGAAACCCTCTGGACAATTTTTTGCAGGTGGTCACAGAACTTTCATTCCCACCGCCATCGTATGAACCGTCCTCTTCCTATCCTGGCGCAATTATTCTCGCGAGCCCATACCAATGTGGGGAAGTACTGGACTCATGTGTTGCTCTCAGCAGAGCTTATAGGTAGTGTATATCCTTGGCCATGCCGGGGTTCGAACCTAGGACGTCTGACATGCAAGGCCAGAGTGTTACCACCACTGCACCAAAGCATGCCGGACACAGCTGAACTACCACATCTGAGCTGGCAAATAATTACAAACCTGTTGATCGTGTAGAACTAGTGTGATTGGGCGAATGCATGACCTCTTACTTCATTTGCTTTGCCGACTGCCTTCCCACACAATGAATCACGCCAGGGATTAGTGACAGCTTCTGAACTGACCAAAGAACGTGGTCATTGGCAATAGTGCCAATCACCAACTCATGCGAATTTGACATCGATGAACTTGCCAAGGCATCGTCCCCAATAAGTGGATTTGTGTCACTACCATCGGTTTCTGAAACCAACTTACCTTTCTAAGTGAATTTTTTTAAGGTTGCGCAAACATAGCCATTCCGAATATTCACATTTCAGCGTCTTTCTGAAAAGTTCGTCTGACCTTACATACCATCCCATTTCTTTGTTGCACACCAGTTTTTGGTCATTTTATTCACACTGCGTTACCTCAGACACATGACAGACAATCGAAGATCTCATACGGTTACCAAAAACTATTCTAAACAATTTTCACCTGTTATGAAATTGTGAATATACCATTTCCGGGACTTTTATCACAGCATCGGAAAAGACGTTGGCGTTCTTGCACCCACAACATAACGGACCAACCAGTAGGCTTTGCCGTTACGGCCTCATGTATTTGTCTTGGTGCACTACGTCCGCTCTTTTATCCATTTGAGACTGCTCTGGTGCATGCCTTTCATTGGCACGTTTTTTCGAAATGCTATCTTCTAACTAACTATTGATCAGTTTTGTTCGATTACGTCACACCACAAGGTTTTTTGGGTTTCTCGCTATCTTATTCATTTAGGAATTCAAGGTTTTCCGAATCGGAATTATAAATTGGGACCAAGCTAGCAAGTTTGATGAAGTAGGCCTCCAAACTGAAGTTGCACTTCAAACTGATTGTCTACACGACGTAAACAAATGATCTTCAGGCCTAGTGAAAAAGCCTGAGACAAACGTATGCTCAAATTCAGTTAGAACGATTTGTAGGGTTTTGTGGATTACTTGGTCTAAAAAAGGCCATTTGTTTTGTCAATTTGTCACCATTTGCCACGGCATCGAGGGGAGTCTGTTTTCTAAATCAGTGTAGCGAGGCTAGTATGGTTCCGAAATACGCCGTGAAATTCCGCAACCCGATTGAAGCAGGCCTCCGGCAATCGCTTCCTGTCGAAATCTGCATGCCAGCTTATGTTATAGAAGCTTTACCAAAACTGAGGCCGAAACCAGTGCAATGTGCTCCGTTTGGTCTCATCATCATCACCATCACCATCGGCTGTAAGAACCGCTTACTTGTCATACAGTGGTTATAGCTGTCACATTTTCGTTCACCGATGATTTGGGGAGATGGGGTAGGTAGCTGCGCATTAGATGCGGGAACTGATGAATTGGTGTGTAAATACAGCATTGTCAGCGGACTGTTAAGTGGGGGGTCGGGAACGGAGCTATGTATTGAAGGCAACAGCTTGGATGCACGAGCGCCATTGAGGGCGCGACTGTGCCATGTCTGTAATGTCTCCAACCACTGATGTGGCCCATCTCGGGGTCCTCACCAAGGGAGACATTAATGACCAGCGAAGCTGAATTTGCTGATAATGGCTTTTATGCTTTGCTGCCAAGTCATTATTTGACCTGCCCTGGCTCATTTTCACCCTTCATATGGATGCGCGAAAAGAGCCCTTCAAGGAAGTCGGTCGACTGGCAGATGGAGCACGTGACCCAGCCACCGCAACCTATGGAGTGTGATCAGTTCATGTACCATGGGTGAGTTATTTCTTCCAAAATCCATTCGGCGCATTTCAGGATTAGTAATCCGTTGTTCCCACCAGACTCGGGCAATGCTCCGAAGACATCGATGGTCAAACACTGAAAGTCTTTTGACGTTCTCAGCGAGCAGCGGCCAGGTTTCTAACAGGTTTCTAATAATATGGAGCGCACCTCAGCAGTGTAAACCCGACCCTTGAAGGGTAAGCTGATGTCACGCCTACGCCACAGGTGATGCAGGTTCACAAAAGTTGCTCTGGCCTTCTCAATCCGGATAGAAATATCATCTTTCGCAAGAACAGCGGGACTGATACAGCTGCCCGGGTAGACAAATCTGACTGCTACCTCAGTGGGTCATCCGCAGGCATGAGGTTAGTGTTCCAGCCCACTCAGTTTTACGGCGGCACTTTACACTTTGCGGGCGTGAAGCGCATACCAAACCGTTCGGTCTACCCACAGTCGGATGTGTTCGTGGTTGAACTGAATTCGGAAAGACATCCTGTTAGAAGGAAGGTTACTTCGAATGAATGTAAAATGGCCCTTTTTTCAAAAAGTCTGAAGCTAAGGTTCGCTGTCAGACAGAATATCATCGTCAATCTCTTTTCTTTTTCGACTAGTTTCATAAAACTGAGTGATTTGTGATCGACCACATTAATGACCACTAATAAGATGTTGTGCCGAA
Organism: Opisthorchis felineus; assembly: GCA_004794785.1. Taxonomy (NCBI): domain Eukaryota; kingdom Metazoa; phylum Platyhelminthes; class Trematoda; order Opisthorchiida; family Opisthorchiidae; genus Opisthorchis; species Opisthorchis felineus. Next base: position 51,481 of record SJOL01000581.1, on the reverse strand, counting down.
GTTCTCAGTTTTTAAATGAACTTGCTCATTCACTGTTCCGATCATTAGTTTCGGCTGACAATTAGCAGTCTCATCTTAGCCTCTGTGCAGGCTACACAAAGAAACGGTGCAGTTTTTCTTTGATGATGAGGTCAGAACTAGGTGCGAAGGGAGGTTGGAGAGTTTGAGAACAACAGCATCATATGCAGTGATCCTGTTTAGAATTCAGATGACGACAGGCAAAGTGGCTCAAGAACTACACTCATTTGTACACCAACTTGGTTCCAACGGAACACTCAGCTTAATCTCTCGCTTATGATGGTCTGAAATTAATTTAAGTCGCGAATTTCCTACAATTTGGGTTCAATTGGAACATACGTTTGGCGGAAACTTGGGGACTCGCGGGGCCCCAAGAAGGGTGAAACCGGTCGTGGGCTGTCGAAAAGTCTTCAGCAACCTTGTGAGTAATTTCTTTCAAGAGGAGATGCAAAATGTTTTCATTCAGAGAAGTTCCTCGGTAAAGATTTTGTGATCAAGGAGCATTCACCCACCAAACATAACAAACACAAGCATACCCACCTAAAGGTATCATAGAATGGGAGTTCATCAATATGTTTTTTCATTAAGTGGTCGACCAGAGTTCAGCGGAAGTGATCCGCATGTCCCAGCAGGCACCGGTGAACGGAGTGGCTAATTACCCTATATATGTTCAATCAATCCGAACGTCGATGTGGCCGGCGAGCAACCCGATCTCACCCATCTACATAGTCGGCGCAAAGTTGAAAGTGAACCGCGAATCAATTGCTTGATCACAAACACATCGACCGATTCCATAAACCAATGCAACTGTTTTGTGAGCTTATTATCTTCACGTCAATGTCAAATTACTGATGACTGCAGCTCTAATGGGTATTTTCTCGTCCAATAACGAGACCAGCCTCTCAAGAAAGCTCCTTCTCCCCCGAAAAGGAAACACCTTCACAATAAACTAACTTGTAAAGGGGTTAAAACACAATGAGGAGGCTATTATCGGTTGTTATTGTTGTCTGGTTCCTCTCCGGGGTGGAACCGCAGTCAAAATGGTTGATGCCCGGACTCAGACCCATAACTTGGCCAACACTTCTCAAAACACTACCTGCTTGTCAACAGGTAAACGTCACCGTAAAACGGTAGTTTTCCAATAGTTATTTTTCTATCAAGATAAGACCGCGCGTAAATTTTTCACCTTAGTCTGTAATTATAGCATTCGATGAGGTCACTTAACCGTTCACACAATGTTCCAAATCCACTGCATAGACATGTTTAGAAAACGACTAGAAAGAGCCAAACCGAAGTACTTTTGGTAAAACCGACTATCAGAGAAACCGACTAAATCGTACGAACGATATTCTTCTCAATACCACTGATTAGCCAATGACGAAATCCAACGGACATCAACCTTGATTGCACACTGTTGGGTTTAGACTTAACGTGTTTGTCGGAATGATTTCGGGTGTTAACGAAATACACCCATTTGCAAACCAATTTAGTTTTGCGGGAGACTCACCTGGAACCCAGCCCAATCTCTCGCTTATGACGTTTCTAAACGCCTCCCTGATGAGCCCCAGGAAGGGCGAAACTGATCGTGCGCTGTCGAAGAATTTTCAGCAACCTTATGAGTAGTGTGTTACGT
>SJOL01000581.1:8869-28681 GCA_004794785.1 Opisthorchis felineus | reverse complement strand
GATGGTTAAACGAAAGTCAAGACGATGAAACGAGCACAACTGATTTCGAATGTCTGAAGAGTGAAGGCTTGTTGACACAGTTGGTTTAAAAATCAATAAATTGGTGACAAATAATGATTTTATAAGTACTAATCAATATTGTTAATAAATCAAGATTGATAATTATGAATAATATTATTACGAATAGCACGTCAGCACTACCCGTGAGGAAAAACTGATCGAACAAAGTGGGGCTTGATCCGGTGAGGTCCTAAATGAGCGTTATTCAGTCAAGTTCAGTTTTTCCAGCTTCTACTTTCTGCATGTTATGATATGAGATGGTGACTTTGGTGATTGTATCATCAACTGAAGTCTTTCTCCTGAATTGAATTTACTGTGCTGTCACAACTATTCCCTGATTTGTCTCAGTTTCTGTTACCCATTTCAGGGATCGCCCCTCAGTAGAGCCTACTTAAGAGCAGCAGGTGTGGAAAAGTGTTCAACCTGCGTGATTCTCTCCTGTTCGGATGAAATTCCGGCCAAGCAGTCGTTACTGGCTGACAAAGAGAACATTCTTTGCGCGCTCAATATTCGGCAGATGTTGGCTGAAAACAGAGGGCAAGGTAGGAGTATAATTTTTCTATTGAGGGTATATTGAAATGACTAGCGCAGTTTTCGTAAAATCTTTTCGAAATAAGTACCTCTGAATACTGGATATTTGTTTTGACGTAATACACTACTCATAAGGTTGCTGAAAACTCTCCAACAGCCCTAATGAGTAGTGTATTACGTCTATGCATGCATCGCGATATCTCGAATAGCGTACGAGCCGAAACACGAGGCGGCCTGGTGCAGCACATTCAGTTGCTTAAAAACACCATAAACGAGAGATTCAGCCGGGTTCTATTCCGGTTGAGTCTCCCGTCAAAACCAAACTGATATGCAAATGAGTGTAGTTCGCTAAGTTCGTGCAATTTGGGTTCTAGTAAAACAAGGTTGACGGAAACTCGGGGTTTGCGTCATGATGATGATCCTCTAGAAGGGCGACACCGGTCGTGGGCTGCTGGACAATTTTCAGCAACCTAATAGGTAGTTTACTACGTCTAAATATGTATCGCGATATCTCGAATATCGTACGAATTGAAACATAAGGCGGCATGGTGCAGCACATTCTGTTGCTTAAAAACACCACAAACGAGAGATTCAGCTGGATTCTATTCCAGTTGAGTCTCCCGTCAAAGACAAATTGTTACGCAATTGTGTGTATTTCGCTAACCTCACCTTGAGTGCGCTGCTCTCAGGCTTTGGACGTCAAGGACTTCTGGCACCAACCGATTTAGGTACGTAAAGAGAGTCAGTGACAAACGCTTGCTCCTTGAAGTTGCTTTCTTTTCTGCCATTATTAGGCTGAAATCTGGGACCCCGTACTAATTTCATTCTGCACACTTTCTAGTTAAAATCCATCATCTCGAACTTCGCACCTTTCAAAACCTCTGTTTCAATGATAGCAACTTTTTTGGTTCACCTGCTAGGCTGAAGTTCATAAACGAGGGATTCAGTTGAGTTTCCATCAAAACCAAATTTGTGTGCAAGCGTTTGTGCAATTCTAAGATTTCGTATAATTTGTTTTCAAGTAGAACATAAGGTTGATGGAAACTCTGGAACCGTGCCTATCTGATGAGCCCCGAGAAGGACGAAGCCTTTTTTGGTTGTTGAGGGGTTTTCAGCAGCCTTGTGAGTAGTATGTTCCATAAAGGAAGATAATACGACTGCTTTTTCTCCCTCATTCCATCCCTACATGATTATGCTGACTGGTCTTGCACCACGGTCGATCACTATTATATTGTACACTCTGCTGTAACGGCGTTTGCCCGCAGACCGCCGCTTGTCTCAGTTTGTCAGCTGACCAAATCTTAGGGCCCTTAAAAAGCTCTGATATGAGTGAGATTCAAGTCAGGGGTGAACTAGGATATTCACGCCGATAGAGTGCATGAACTGGTGAAACGGTACTCATCTGGATAGGGCCCAAGAAACAACTTCCAGAGTTAGTCCGGAGGAGAACATTGACCATTGTCAAAGCAACCTTTAGGCAAGGATCCAAGGATCCAGCCACTGAAATTGGCTAACCTCTGGGTTACGAGTCAGTACTTTGGGACCACAAATATGAATTCTCCTCAGGCAAACACAGTTGTGAGGTGAATATGCGGCTGTAAAAACTGCATAAAAGCAGTTTGGACAGTTAGGGGCACTGTGAAGTGGTCACCCAATTAGGTCATTACAGTTGATTAACCAAAGCTGGGTCGACAACTTTACTTCACGCCTACATTGACAAAAGGTTGGCTGATATAGTTGAATGGTGATCGCAGCTGCAATTGCGAGCGTTTCTTCCAATAAGCTTAGAGTGGCTCAGATATATTCCTCGGGCGACTTGTATCGATCAGCAATTGTAGTCGTCACGTAGTCTGATCGTCCGGCTTCATGGCCTGATTATCCTTGCTGAGCAGTTTCCTGAGATAGCTCGCGGATCATCCGTAAACGAAGAAATCGATTACTACAGGAGAGACCAAGGCATTATCCTTCATGTAGTCACCGGATCCTTAACCGAGCTTTCTCGCGGGACAATCTTATCAGCCTCTGCTTGACCACCTCCAAAGGACTTTCTCCCCTAACCAATGGCCTTACGTAAACAAGTATCTTAGGGGCTACCGGACCTCTTCCCTCTTTTGTTGTGGAGGATTACCCCGACAGGAACTTCAGTTCTGTGTTTACTGCCATCTAAGCTGATGCTATGAGTCCAATTTTCCAAGTGCCTCAAGAAGTTCATGTACACGATGTTTTGGAAATACGTAGCCTTCCAGTAGATACTAAATCGTTCCGAAGTTCTTGGACACGCACACTCCCAACAATAAAGGGAAACTGCCATCCGACTGATCGGTGACTCATCATGTCATCAAAAATCCCATATAAAAGCGTGGCCAATAAACCGTTAAACTTGGTTGCGGCACTTGTAAACCGCTGGAATATTCCCAAAGTTTCAGCAAGAACACAGTGGCGAACAATGATGTTTTCGGGATCTCGTCACCAGGTCACTACATACCTTATGGTTAAAATATGCATAGATAACCAAATAAACAGTTAAGATTCATTAGTAAACTGGAAAAACGCTGAAACGCGGGTGATTGGTTGTCAGTAAAACCCAAGTCGTATCTGATTGGATGTTGTCAAAGTATGAACACGTTCCATGAATGTGGCAAAGTCGTTCGGGCACGTTTACGAACTGCCATTATATAGTGATCAATACTGATAAGCCTCGTCAGCTTCCAGATGTGATATTTGTGTGACTTCTCCAACATGTTCATCAACAGCTAACAGACTGTGTCCCCACCTCCGAAGCGGGATTGTATTGACGCTAAAATTGAACAGCTAACTTGTATTTCGCAATGAAATATACTCGGTTCACGGACATGTATCGAGTTACAACATCTTGCACAACGCCTACCCCTATTCGGGGACCCCTTCTGACGGTGCCGTCAAAACTTGCTACAGAGGAGTACTTCTCTCGGTCACCTTAACCGGTAGGAAAACAATCAGACCCACCTCCCCACAAAACTATTTGTTCAGGGAGCCTTTGATTCTCAGGGATTTAGTCCAGAATTTTTGCGTTCCATGCCTTATGAGGGGTCTTTAGGAAACGAACATGTCGAAATATGTCCGAAATAGTTTCGGTGCTTGCTAATGTAACAAGAATTCTCCAAATGCCCTTGTCCTCAGATGAAGAAGAAAACATCCGAAGTGGCCCCATGGTTATCACTGCTCTATGTAAGTTTTTCCAAGCAATTATCTTACGCAGTTTTGCAAACTGGTGTAATTGTATTTGACACCTTCCCTAATCCGAAAAGAGAAGCCTGAGTCGGAAAGTACATGAACTTTTATGCATTACTTCTACCACCACTGATTGATCCAACCAAATGGCTTTAAAAGAGCGTTTATTTACAGGCTGATTGAACTAAGAATACTGGTCTTTTGAACAAAAGCTTTTGGACATCAGGCCAAGCATCAGTTGAGAGGAACAGGGCAATCACTAGACTCCAAGTACAGTGTTATTTCTTATCGGTTACTCCTTCCTGAGACGAGCTTTTTTCATTCTCGGCACACTGCCGTGCCGTGCATCCAAAATGACCATCCGATATATACTATCCTGCTCAATTTGACACACTACTGATTCGGTATTGGACCAATGGAGGTTAGCTAACATGGACACACGAATCGGTGTGCACAGTTCGTCAAAATATGACCGGCCAATTGGTGACAGATGGACGGAAAGACAGGCCAATAGACGGACTTACAGGCAAGCAGACAGATGGGTTAGGAGACGGACAGACGTAGACAAGGTTGTGAGTCACCAGTAGCTCAAGTACGCTCTCTAGCTTTTGGCTTGTTCGCCGACCATGGTACTTGGGTTGCAAGCTTTTCGTCACCCGTCGAGGAGAAATCGTCATTGAAAACACTGACAATGCCTCTTCGATTGGTGGCTATGCGATAGTAGAGTGAGTGCCAAGCTCAGCGGACGAACTAACAACCAGACACAAATACTGACGTACAAGCAGAGAGACAGGCAAGTGGACTGAAAAGATGACAAACGGAAAAAGACCAAAGTGCCAATCCATCGGCATCGTCTCCTAAAGTTGTGGCTTGATATCCATAATGGACACAGTCATTCATGAAATGGCACACCTGACCACTTAGTATTTGTGTGATTCCTCTCCGGACCCACTATTCCCAACTTCACTCAAGTTTTTAGAATTTTCCCCAAAGTGCAAACATCATCGTTCAACCTTTGGACAAATTCTTTCTTTAGGACTTTCGCTTCACGAATAATCCACTGCACGAAGAAATAGTAACAGTAAACATCTTTTGTTCGTTCTTGAGTTGTATACCAATTGTTCACCGAACCACAATATCAATTTCATGTCACCAGCTGAATTTCTTCAGTTCACCACTTCTAGAAAGCGCTTTTTGTGTGTTCTTGGTTCTGAGGATAAAGGTATCATTAATTTGACCTTTGCTCCAAAGGATATTTGTGTTTCTGATTCCATGGCGTACATCTGGAACCTTACACTCGTCACCCTTGATAAAATATTCTTCCTTGGATGGTTCTTTGTAGTACACTGAATTTCTATCCCGTTTGTGGTTGTTAGCTTCTCTGTTATCGTATCAACAAAAACGGCAGTTTTAACCGAACCCGTTTATTCGAATTTCAGCGGACATGAAGAGCGGTTCACTGTTGTCCATCACAAACGAGTACAAATCTAAGAATGGTCTGATTCGACTCAGCCCGCACTATGCTGCTGGCAGCATGTTCGCCTCACCAGTTTTGAACAGCCTGGCTTCCAATGTAAGTGAGCTTCGTGCCTTCCACTTAACTACTGGAATCATATGAGTAGTATAAACCTTTTGAACATAAGGAAAAGCAGCTCGATGCAGGTCACACACTGGCAGCCGAGTGCTCCCATGTCACATAAGAAATCACATAACACAAAATTGCCTCCACTCGATATCTCAATTTTTTCCCGCGCTCTACGCTGTGATCTATCAGTGACTGGGTTCATGTTACCTTCTTACCTCTCCGAGCTTGCAGGCTGCTCTTGCGTGTGGGGATAGGCGCAAATTATCAGTTTTCTGACATGAATTTGACAGGAAAGTTGATCAACTGTTGAGTATTCGGTTGTTAATTCCACTGTCATTTAAAAGATACTACTGGTGTGCATGTGAAACACTGATAATTCCGTTTCTACTATTTCCTTACCCGCTACTATAAAGCGCAAGTAATTACTGATGGTATAGTGCGTCTTGATTCGAAGCACGTAGTCTTTTCAAAATGTCAGAATGTTTTGTGTCGAAAAGAATTGGGGTCTCGGGAGTGATTTACCGAGAGGGATGCTTGTGGACGCAAAAGTTTCAGGAATATGTTGTTCTTGGTCACGGGAATTTTTTCTCGGTGAAAGTTGCTCGGTGCTGTGAGTAGACAAACAGCTCACTTGAAGCAGCTGAGGGATCACACGTGGGTCTTTCCTAATACGGTCGAAGAAAGGCACTGTCTTCACCTGGGGGGACTGAACTGTGAAACAGATGTAAGGCTGAAGGAATATCAGTCTTCCACTTTATTTACTCGGACTCATGAGCATATATGTGAAAAAAGACAGGTAGTTGATGTGCACGTGACCACTCTAAGGAATTTTCAGTGTCCAGGCAAAATTTAGGTCCTAATGGTGTGAGGACAAACTTACGGTTCAGGATTTCGACTGCGTGATTGGTTTTGACTTCAACGCGGATACAGCCTAAATTGCACGCTGCCCTTGCGAGTTAAAAAGTATCATATAAATACATCAGAAGCGGGAAAAATTCAGTCAGTGCGCAGTCAGTTTTTGAGGGAGAAAACTGATCGGAGAAATCAGTACGGATATCAGCTCGACTGGTCGCCAGGTAATTAAGATATAAAAGGAATGAGGATGAAAAAATTCTCTTCTTAAAAGTGGAATATTGCAAAAAGGATATCCGACATGGAATCGAGGCTCCGTGAAGTTCTGACTACAGAGAATGGAAGAGGAAACTCGGGAACTGCGCCTACCTGATGAGCCCCAAGAAGGGTGGAACCGGTAGTGGGCTGTCGAAGAGTTTTCAGCAACCTTGTGAGTAGTTTCCTTCAGGAGTGAAGCTTGTTTAGACAGAAGGACGGTTGCAATATAACACATTAAATTGTTTTCGCTCATGACAGAAAATTTATGCGAGTGAAGGCGATAGAGTCAAAAGATGAAGTAAGAAGTTTTTTTTAAAATTCCCAACCTTAATGCTCTGCTGTTACACCCGCGCTCAAGTGAAACGAACGCAGCAACCTTCGAAAGTGTGAGCTGTTGGAAAAAGGACAACGTTTCTTGATGGTATGAGAAGATCTGTGGAGGTTTAGTGCAGAATTCGTCCCGTAATTGAAGCCGATCGTTACGGAAAAACCGTCCTTTTTTAAAATTACCAGCGGTGTGCATCTTACGAAACTCGAAAGAGTCTTGAACCCGTAACGTACAGGCTAGTTGTTTGAATAATTAGCCGTTTGGCCAAGAGCGGCTGATTAGCAGTATGATTAACTCGCAGTTAGACATAGACATAACTTAGCTCAATCCCCTGCTCGACGGTGTAAAAATTGTGGACAAAACCAACTTACATTTCTGACGACACCAAGCTCGAGTCTTGTGCTAACGGGGACGGGAAGATATTGGAATGGAGCTTCCAAAACTGAATGAAGCTGGTGCGTTCCTGCAAGGAATAATATAATATCATTACATTAGAATACATCATACCATATCTTATCATTATATATTACAGTACTGGAATGTGGATTAGTATATTGACCGTTATTTGCCATTTGAACGTGCAACAGTGGATAAGGGGCACTTCGCGAATAAAAGACTTTTTGGTGTCCTCCTGGGAACGATTTTTTTGGGGGTGCGGGCGATCAGTATATTTTCTTCCCAGACTGGCCCGTACGCACTTCGGACTTTAATCCATAGAAGTTGTGTGGTCAAATGGCGATATGGTGTAAGAAAGTCCATCAAACCACCCCTTTCTTCCTTTATTCTCCGCTCCTATTCAACTAGGGACATTCAACTATTCAAATAATCACCCAATCCATTCGCCTAATTGATACTTCTTGTTGCTTGCTAAGAAGTTGCGAAACGCGAGATCAACTGGTTCTAGGCCCTGAGTCTCCATCGGTATGCGCGGTCTCCGCAGACTGAATTACTGTTACCTTGAGATTATAAGTGCAATTTAAAAATGACACTCAGGCTCTCGTTTTCATTGGCAGAACCCATCCAGAAGCTGAAATCAACAGAAACTCCGTTGTGCCAAAATCTTGGCCGGATAAATTTCCTGTCAATCTTTATCGGTACGCCTCCAAGACAATCGGGGCAAAGCGAAAATTGCCAAGAGTTCAGTTCAAACCCGGAAACATTAGTTTAAATTTGAGTGTGTCCCTCAGTTTTGATTGAAAAAAATCAAGTATCTACAGGAAGCAACAGAATATTCACAGATCTGTTGCAAGACACGGTTCGACTTGAGTGGTTTTCATTAGTAACAGGCAATCGGTGGTACAGAACCCATGGCCTTCGAGGCTACCAGTCGGTTGACCACAGCTGCATTGGTATGCATTCACTTGTTACTACGGCGCGGTACTTGGGTAATGTTCAGTCGGTTGTATTGCTTACGTCAAACTGCTGGCAAAAGCTCGTTCGCCGTGAATAACCGCGGTCAACCGGTTCGCGCAGGATGATTTAGAATGACATCCTGAAACGCTGCATAAAGACGGCAAAGCTCCTGTTTGTTATCTGGAGCTATCTAGGAACGACGAATGTTTGCGTATTCCTCAAAACTTCGACATGAGAAATACACCCTGTCGACACCCTACCGACCTCCCCTTCAGCACTACAATTTGTGTTATCGAAAAAGAGGCTGCTTTTCCTTTTTTTCTGCAGATATTTTAATGTTATTCATGAAAATCAGCTTCGATAACCATGATGCGAAATTCATTTGGACATTACCAAACATTTTGCTTCGAAACAGGTATTCTTCGATCCGACTGCACTCACTTTTTTGGAGACCGTAATTCTGGGCGGTCCGAGCCACGAAGTGGAGAAGCTATTCGCCGAGGATAGTGGATTGTTCCCTGATTTGCTCGGACATAAATTGACTTCGTTAGAATTTACCGGAATTAACTCAGAAACCCAGACAGACAGAGGCCAAAAGCATTCTACGCCAAGAGATCAGACGCCGGTGATTGCAAACCAACAGTCAACCGTATCACTGTTCACAGGGGAATCTACTTCAGGGGGTGCGAAGTTCTCTATCGAATCCATGGATAATGATCAACCAATTTCCATGAAGGCTCCAGATGTCGAACCACTGATGTCAGACAAACATGCGGTTTTGTCATCCGTTCAGGAAATGGACTCCGAGGACGGATGCGTCGCGGCAAATGATCATCGTAAGTCGATGAGCGCAAAAACCGGACAACACCGCATCAGCTGGGCTAATTTGGACGAACCCAAATTCGCGGACTATCTGACCGTAGATAGTGACCTGTTAACAACCAACGTGAAACGTAGTTTGACGCTACCTTGGGGGCTATCAACGAGTACCAGTTTCTTGAGCTACACCACCGAAACAGGTAGGAACTGGTCATTTTGACAGTCCCCGCACTTTTATTATGTAAACTCCCGTCAAACAACTTTAGTTTGTTAGAGATGAAAACCGTCAGGAACATCGGCTCCTTATGTCAGAATAAGTCAGATGAACCTGCTTCAAGAAGCGATCTCTCAGAGTTGTGTGCATGCCCGGGCTTGAAGAAAAAGCCTGAGTCATCATGCTCTCACCACACAAAGAATGAGTTTTCATAGTAAGCCTGAAGGAACATCACTGCAGAGGAAGCCGGTCTACGGTGGACCGATGTAGCAAGTGACTAGAGAAACAGCGTGAAAATTGTGCAATACTGAAGACATGACTTTTTCAAACAAACTATTCAGTGATCTCCGGTTGAGATTGTCTTCAGACTTTAAGTACAATGAAACTCTTGTGAAAATTTATCCATTCTTCACCAACTTCGGTGAAGACTGGGTTATTTGGTCAGCTGAACGGCATCTGTTGACGTCGTTTACGGACGCTTGGATGTTTTACATCTCATTCTGACAAATTTCATTCGGCCTGAAGTGGTCCGTCTTGCATTCAATATCGTAATAGAAGGTAGTTGTTGAGTAGCAGCGGCAGTCAACCAAATCCACACTGTTAGCCCAAAAGTCACTCACAAATATAGTTGATATCCACCTGCCAGTTCGTGGTGTCGGCCTGACAAATTCCAAGATCACGTTTATAGTTCCCGGTCACTGCAACGCAAACTCCGCTCAGTTCTTCAGATGCAAACTTCTAAGACTTTGGGCGCACTGCGTGATACAAATGACGCAGCTGAAATTTGCCCGGCCGTGAGTTATTGTCAAAGACGGTCAAGTTTTAGTTATGAAACAAGCTTGACTTTCACAAGGGAACAAACTGTTTCCTACTGTGCATTCTAGATTGACCGGGTTGTGGACATTTGAACGGTGCTGAACTGTTCTACAAACTGTCCTGTTAACTGTGCTTTGGACTAGGACAGCATAGCTTTCCTAAGGAGCTGGATAGAACTTTTCAGGGATGGGAAATCTTAAAATATCTGACAGGAGAGTCCCTGTGCATTTCGCTAGACAGTGGTTTTTCTTAGGGGAGAGCTCTGTTTTAAGTGCCCTTCAGTCTGCCGACCGATGGTGGTCGGCTACAATATTAGATGTTTTAGGCACTTTATTCATACGAATGAAACAATGAATCAGACCCCTGGTATATCTTTGCCAGTTGATCAATTGTGTCGCTGCACCTCATTTGCCAAAGCCTGTTCTTGGTGGAGAAGTATGGACCTGAAAATGAGCACTAAACGTTTGACAATGGGTCCTAGCCATGTCGGTCCATCTCATCTACGGGGCCGAATGACCAGAGATCCAGCGCAATAATGGTCAATCATCTTCATCGGAACAGCAAAGCCCCTCTAGCCAGCGGCATGACTGTGCCCCTTCACCTGTCTTCGGCCAGCTACACGAAGAAGTGGTCACATCCTAGCCAGCCCTTGACTTATAACAATATGGCAACTACAGCCAATCAATGTCTGATCACCTGACCTTAAGTGGGAGATCACGGGATACGTTGATGCTGGTTAGTCACACTGTCGAATGGTGGAAGTCCAAACCCGCATAAGGTAAACTGGGCGTTCGGACCTCTACAAGGTCACGGGTTCGAGGCATATTAGGGACTCCTGAGGTGCGCACTAATGATATTTCTCAACAAGGATTAAACGAATGTAATGTGCTTGTAGGCTTCTCAGAACAGGATGATTTTAAATGCGAGATAGAAACCCGAATAATTGGCTTGCCGATTTCTTAGGGATATATCTCCTCTGATTTTCACCCTCTGAATTACACTCATTGTCGCATCTATAGTGCGAATGCTAACCTCAACTGCCCTAATTGAGGACAGCTCTAGACGGGAGACACTACTCTCAAGGCTGCCGAAAACTCTTTGACAGTTCACGACCAACTGGAACATGAGGTAGCCTTTGTGTGGCTTATTCAGTTGAAGAATATCATAAACGAGATATTCAGCTGAGTCACCCGTTATCACCAATTTAATTTGCAAGTGAGTGTATTTCATGAAATTCTTACAACTTGGGTTTGGTTAGAACATAAGGATGGCGTAAACTAGGGAACTGTGCCTAGCTGATGAGCCCCAAGAAGGGCGAAACCGGTCTTGGGCTGTCGAATAGCTTTCAGCAACCTTGTGAGCAGTTCCCTTAGTGAAAATATATTTCGACATATGGAATATCGTACCGACTGAAGCACGAGACGGCTTTCGTGTAGCATATTCAGTCGAAGAATATCGTAAACGAGAGATTCAGCTGGGATTCAGTTGAACCTCAAAAAAAATCGGTGCGTAAATGAGTGAATTTCGCCTTGAGTAATTCCTTTATTTTTCGTACGCATTTCAGGAGACTCGATCAAAATGCGTGCTCCCTACATACGACTTTTACCGTTATCGACGCTGGGCGTGGATCCGGTGAAAATCATGCGCGAGGTAAGTCTACGGTCACCAAGCACATTGAGTAACCTGCTGACCGGTGAAAATGCACGTATGCCGTTTATCCTGAAACGTACCCGTTTATCTGGTAGTTTAACTGAGGGTACGATAAAAAGTTAATGCACTATTTTCTGTAAGAAAAACTGTTCGGCCGTTGCTAACTTCAAAGTCAGAATCTAACAGGTGTGTAAATACGTAGCATACTACTCATAAAGATGTTTAAAGTCTCCAGCAGCCCAAACTGCAGGAAATTCGAAAAATACAGTCATTTCCATACCAATTTGGTTTTCACGAGAGATTCATCTGAATCCCAGCTTAATCACCCGTTTATGATGTTCTCTTTCAAATAAATGCGCTGCACAAAGCTGCTTTATGTTTCATGAGTAGTGTGTTGCGTCTGCACGATGTATTGCGACATTTCGATTATCGTACCAAGTGAAACATCAGGTAGCCTGCTGCAGCACAAAGCTGAAGACGAACACCATGGACGAGAGATTCATCTGGGATTCAGGTGAGTCGCTTGTGAAAGCCAAATTGGTATGCAAATGAGTGTATTTGTCGAAAGGTGTATGAAGACTGTTTCCCGGCCAAGATAAGGTTACACGTACACAGACGGGACCGTTAAGTAAATCGAATGCGACTATTCCAGGAGAGGCAATCAGTAAAACTACCCGAATGTTATTTCACGGATTGAACAGACGATGAGCTGTGTTCAAGAACAGGGCGGTCACGTGTCACGGCTTGGCTTGTGAAATGGTGCCATAGTAACAGGTAAAACGAGACTGTTTTGTTCCTTCTTGGGCTTGATGCTGTTTTTTCTATTACAGGGGAATCACGTCGCAGACAGGTTGAATAAAATATTTCTGCCATACAGGGGATGATCAGGCAGGCCTTGTCCAAGCACGCCAGTCATACTGCAAGAAAAGGCTGGATTCTTAGCAAAGGTTTGCTGCTCCGATATCAAAGGCGGATATGTTTGTTTCAAAGAACGATGAGCAATTATGTTCAAAACTTGCGTAAAATAACTGCGAATGTCAAAATGGAATCTGCGCATATCAACTAGAAAATGATTTCTTCCAGCTGTAACACCCTTTGGGTGCCTAACTGCCATGCCACCCGAAGGAAGCACGAGGGCTAGGATACTGCCAGGTTGCCCAAGCCTAGACAGGGGAAGTCGAGAGGCAGAGGTCGGGTTCGAACCACAGACCTTCCGGTCAGTAAATTCGCGCTCTAACCACTTGAGCCATCTCGCCCCGATTTAATCACATACGAAGTGGGCCTGATATTTCATCCCCTTGTGAAGAAGTCCCGCGAATTCGGTCGTGGACTGTCAAGGAGTCACAGTAACCATACGAGTAGTATGCTATGTCGAGAAGGTCTAGAGATGTTCCACTTTGAGTAGTGCCTATCAATATTTGTTGAAATGACTACAACTCGGTTAAACATACTAAAAATGAGTTCGGTCGCAACTGTCATTTCGTAGATTTTTTACATCTCCGTACGATGTTGGCCTAGTCGAACCAAGCAATGCTTCGAATTAGGAAACAATCTGGACGCTGAAAAGTGTGTAGTGAGCAGACATTACTACATTGTTCACTGCTGCATTCGTGTGTGGGTCAGTATTTAAGGCAGGCTAGTGGTGAGACATAGGGCCAGTGTATTCTCACGAAAGAGGCGAGTTTCTTCAGAGTACTCATTATGCTTTCAGGGGCACGTGTGGTCTGTTAACTCAGTAATGATGAGAAACGAAACTCAGTGAAGACGTGATGATTTGTAACAGATTCAAATCGCTTCTAGACTAGTTTATTCGCGAGTGGCTCCTTCTACTTCTGATACGGTTTTGTCTCCCAAAAAATACGCTCTCGGTGAAAACCAACCTTCTTACGATTGCTTATTACGGGTTCCAGTTAATGGGGCCCAGCGAAATATCTGAGGGGAAAACGCACGTCACGATGATTACTTGGTTCGCACAGCACAGCGTTTTTTTCTTGGACCCGGAAGTGTTCGATGCAACATAAAATATATGAAGGTTACATTCCGATATGTCTTTCAAGGTAATCTGAGACTAAGTTGGTTTCACTCCCTGGTTGTAAATCAGTTTAGTTCCACATCAACGATGCAACTAGCTCTGAAATTTGTTTTCTCTTGTTCCGTTTTATGCGTATTGCAGCAGACCGAACGAGGGAGTGTAGGAAATGAATTCACCCCCGACCAGGTTGTTCTAAATTTAATAGAAGTAACCGTTTATGGGATGTTTCGAGGCTGTACAGTAGCAACCACGACTTCAGTGTTGAAAGAATCCATTTTTGGGAGGTTTTGTGTTTCATTTTGAAGATACCACAAGTGGATGTCCGGCCGAGTCTTCCGGTACTATTGTAAAGTAGTTGCTCAGCTGTAGTTCCCTTTCGGTGCCCAACTGCCTTGCCACCAGAAGGAAGCACGAGGGCTGGGATACCGTCAGGTTGCCCAAGCCTAGACAGGGGAAGTCAGAAAAAGAGGTCGGGTTCGAACCATGGAGCTTCCAGTCACTAAATTCGCGCTCTAACCACTGAGCCATCTCACCCCCTTCGGTATGATTATGCATCCGTGACTTCTTGAGATCGTGCAAGAATGTGCAATACTCATCAGGTAGCAGTCCGCATGCAGTCGGGGAGGGTTACCAGCTATCGGTGGTTTGGCCACGTTTTTTTGCCAAAAGTCTGTTGCTGAATACGACCACGGATAGAGAGATGCTATCCTTGAATTTTTGAGTGCTTTTTTCCGAAGTGAGGAGGTACCTGATCGAAAATAGCTCAGCAAGTGTGCCTTTTCGCTTGAATCATACACTGCTAATGTCTGTCTGTCAGGTGCCCCGTTTTTCCATACAACTCGAGAGAATTGCATGGGCAATTCGACCAATCAATCCCACTAAACCAGTTCAGTAGTTTTCACAGTGTTCGAATGAATGGCCCAACTGTTTGGTTTCTACTATCAAAGATCCTGAAGGTCTGGCTCGCTGAAATCGACAATGGAATAAGAGTAGGTCCTGATCATGGAATCTCTCATCGCATGCTTGCGTAACTATGTTTTAAATGAAGACAACTTACACTGAAGGTTTGCGTCCTTTTCGCCAGTTTTTTCCGAACCACGATACATGCGGGGCAATCTGAGTGAGAATCACGGGGCTAGATGTCGCTGAGCATTGAAATCCATGAAATTCCATTGGGCTTCGGTTTACTAGGGCGGTTTAAGCTTATCAAATGCGCCAATCAAAGCACATCATCCGATATTCGACCGACTGCTTCCTCTTCTCCCCGGCATTTATAGACTAACGCATACCTAACCTTCGGTAACCTATTCGAGATGGTTCTCATGGCCTCCAGTACAATTTGTATCGGACTCTACCGTCGCGTGGTAGACGAAATGGATGAGGATCAACAGAGTGAGCGTTCCGACACCGTAACCAGGGAAGTCGGCAGTCAGATAGAGCGATATGTTTACACATTCCCGGATGTGGATACAGAAATTATGGCCGAAGACTTGGTAAGTCCATCTGAACGTTTAAATGCGATGATGAAGGGTTGTTCCACCTACTAGAGAGAGGTCAAACAAGAGCGGTTACCCTAGGGAGGTGTCACTCATTGAAAGCACTTCAAGGAATCGGCCAAGTGGCTGCATCGGAAGGTGGGTTTTTAATAACCCTCAAAGTGTACGTGAGACAGCAACGTTAGATATACTAATTATGGAGCAGAGGGCTGCATGTCGCTAAGCCTCTTGGACAAAAGCCACCTCTTCCTAAAGAGCAGCCCTTATTTCCTATAGAACCAAGGTGCTCATCGTCCAAAACAGCACGTTCTAGAGAAGAACAAAGTCGGTCGCACTTACGGGAAGCACAGATAAGCCTGCTGCTATTTCGAACTTTTATGAGTAGTCCCCCGTCCCTAAAGGTCCATACTATTGTCGTAACCAGTCTACTAAATATTGGTTCTAACCATACAACCTTCAAAAAACGTCTGCCTTGAGTTTTCAGGCAAATTATCCTGGCAAACTTACACGGTAAAGACGAGATTACATGTCAAACGGCTTTGATTTGTTTGATTTCTTCCATTCAATAGATGTCGTAGCCTAGAGATTTCGTCCCGTAAGTGAAGCCAGTCTATGATGAAAAGCCGAGAAGCACTGCACAGCTGTTTCATCCTTATTGGGAATAATCAGCAGTGCGCATCTCACGAAAAACCGGAGAGTCTCGAACCCGCGACCCCCTGGCTTGTAGTTTGAACAATTAACCGTTCGGTCAAGAGCGGCTGATCAGCAGTGTGATTAGCTCGCACTTATACAGGATATCGCGCCGCTCATCCTTCAATCACGAGATCCACATCACGTGGACACACGTGTTGACTGGTTCCTCGAGCAACGACTTCTCAGATGGAAATTTCACTCATCGGGTGAAGTTTATTCTTCCACTGAGTGGATCACGGGCTCGAGATTCTTCGGAGTTTTGTGTAATGCGCATCATTGATGATTCCCAATAAGGATAAAATTACAGTGCTTCTCAGCTTTTCAGCATAGACTAGCTTCATTTACAGGACGAAATCTCCACAAAAATTCCCAGATCTCCTTACACTATCAACAATGTCGTATCCTGTGACAATTTTGTTAAATTGTGAAATTCATTTGTGCACGTTCCCCCTATTTCCCCTTAAACAGGTATACTGTTTCGCTTCTGTCAAGGAAATTCGGGGAACCGATGATTAGTATGCGCCGATGACAACGATTTATCCCCCTTTTTCATCAAATGCAAAGTTCCCTCACCTGTTGAAAACGATATTTTTTGTAATTGAAGAAATCTGAAAAAATAAAATAGCTCTCGTGATGAACTCTGCTGTTGTGCGGGAACAATAAGTCGGCAGTGTGATGTACAATCATTCGGTCACTGTAGTTTGCATGAGTTTGGCTTTCACCACGTCCACCTTCACCATCAGGTCCTAAAATGGAATGTGGGAAACAGAAAGGATAGTATTCTGAGCACGAATATGGAAATTCTTGTTAAAATTGAGAGATGTGGTGAGGAAAATAGCGTCTGGGATCTGTAAAACTAGCCCATGGAGTGACCACAATGCAACGGAGTTTCACGGAGCACCTCAGTTTCTAGGAGGAATATTGGTGGAGTTCCAACCAGCGAAATGGGGAAATAAGAGACTGCTCGTCAAATATCCACCCAGTGACTTGGAATGAGAAAATTTCCACCGTAGCTCTGTGGGTTGAGGAGGTATCCAAACCGTCACATTAGGTCGGATTTCTGGGATAGACAGTCTGGTGAGATGCAGGATTCAAATCGAAGATAACGAAATGGTGGCATAACCGTCTGTCAACTTGCAGCACACAAGGTTGATGAAAAACACTGAACGTAACTAACAAGTTACGCAGTCCGTGTTCTGCTATTACAAACCATCTTTTGTTAAATAACTATTTCCAAGACACATCATATAAACTTCGGTTGTAATCAGAGACTCATGTTCCTCGTCGGAAATCGGCTAAATCCGCGCCTGAGGGCCGTTGGTCAAATGTCTCTTACTTTAAATGGCTCTGATTTCCACAATCATGTTAGTCCAAAATCAATCAATGACAAAATCCGTACAGACCTATTCGTACTCATGTTGACCAAAAAATAGTAGTTGGAGGGAAAGGTAACCAACCGTACGATCACACTGGAGTTGGTCAGTAGACGGAGAGGGTGTTTACCGCATCTCCAGAAACCACGACAGACTAATTAGACAGTGTGTTGAAAATGGTAAAGTACAAGGACTACCCGTTAAGGGGGACGCCCACAGGACCGAAGTTACTTTCCTAGATCTTTTTGCGATGGATATATAAAGAACACTTTCTGTCTTCAATTTTTGTCAGGAAGACATCCTTCTTGGTCATTGCACAACCTTTTTCAAGTTTTCCTCCGATTCCTCAAAACAAATAGATTGGAAACATCTCAACTGTTTGCGGTGTGAATTATCCGCATAAATCGTTCAACCACTCGCTTGTTTGTCCCCCATAGGAGAATAGATATAGTAATCTAGCAAGATCTGACTAGCAAGATCTGACTGGAATATCAAAAAAGCAGAAAAATATGCTGCTCTTTCATGTACCTGTTGAGCAAGACAGCAATTACCATCCAATATGGCTAATTGCGATTTCCTGATGCAAAAAAAGATTGATTTAGCTTTATCTGGTACGAATGAAGGAATTCAAGACAGCCGAACAGTACCCCATAGACCAAGCACACTTGTGTCCATCCTTTCGGGGCCTAGCTACCATGCCACCAGAAGGAAGCACGAGAGCTAAGGTACTGCCAGGTTGTCCAAGCCTAGACAGAAGTTGGGTTCGAACCACGGACCTTCCGGTCAGTAAGTTCGCTCCTTAACCAGTGAGTCCGACAGCAGCATAAGACCGCGTTCAGCAGCAATATGAGTGTCGAAGTCTTGACCACTGACTTGCGACGTGAAACGTACCAATTACCGACAGTTGCGGCAGAAAATAAAGATGCTTACTTGAAGAAAATCCACAAGGTCTTTTCTATCAGCACGTTCCGGTTCACAATCGTAGGGGAGGCGCACAGAGTCAACCAGCTCCAGACATTGCATACAGCGCTCCAGGAGGGAAACTGTTTGCTTCAGTGATGAGGTCAGGTCGGACTTCGAGTTAGTAGGCTATGGTAAAAACAGAGGAAGTTGTAACGTGCCATTTGACCCAGTTATTTGGTGAAATTTTCTTTTCGACTTTTAATTCTAACTCACATTCGAATTGACCTGCTCACTCAGTTGCTCTAACTCGGTAGCAAGATCCCGAGATTGTAGTTTGGCCACTTGCAATTTGCGTGCTTCCTCAGGGTCAAGCATATCGACCTACGTTTGGAAAAAAATCAAACAAACAACCATGAACTTGCCGATCCGAGTACCATGATCTTCGATCCGCTCCTAACGCCACAAGCCTCAAGGGTTTGTTCCGGTTCCATCAGTGACTTACCTATGAAGGATTTTTGTCTCTAACAACGACCAAAGTTGAGGTAACCTCTGAAGATTAGGCGCTGTTTGCACGTGGGGACGTGAAATGTTCCCTGTATGATTGACATCAAGTCCATCACCTTAGATTCCATAGGCACGTGAAGCTTTGAAGTCTGTCCACCTTTTCAGAAGGAACGGGTTGGTGAGTGAATAAGCTGCAAATAGATGGGTCTACTTACCAAACACAACATTCAGATGAATCTGTTCATTTTCCATGTGTTTCACTCAGTTACCACAAGCGTCACGACTGAGCGTTGCTGAAAGGGAAATCGATAACAGGGTAGGGCTAGTCAGACGAGGACGAGCAGCTGGTCAGTTGTTGGAATTCTGATGACAAGAGTTGTTGAACCGTCCGGCGAAACGGCGATGTACTTCTAAAAGATCGACCGTTTACTGGTTGTTGACCATGCGGCAGTTGATCTGTTCGCCGAGCTTGGCAGTTAACTTGTAGACGTTACGTCACCAAACAAAAAGACATTATTAGTGCGTACTGATGCACTCTGTTGGCGAGTCTCCATTCTGGAACTTTATTATTATTATTATTATTATTATTATTATTATTATTATCAGCAGCAGCATCACCATTATCATCAGCTGTAAAAACCGCGTACTTGTCATGCAGTGGTTATAGCTAACACAGCTTTGTTCAGCGATGATTTGGGGAGATGGTGTAGGTGGCTGCGCATTGCAGGCGATAGCTGATATAATTGATGCGTAAATACAGGACTGTCAGTGAACTTTTAATTGGGGAGTTTGGGAGGGTAACTATGCATTGAGGGCAATAACATTGATACACGAGGGCCATTGAGGGAGCGACTGGGTCATGTCTGATAAGGTTTCTAACCATTGATGTGTCCCGTCTCGTGGTCCCCACTCAGGAAGAGGGTAATGACCGGAGCAGCCGAGTTTGCCGGTAATCGCTTTTATACTTCGCTGCCAAGTCATTGTTTGACCTTCCCTGGCTCATTTTCACCCTTCACATGGTTGTGCGAAAAGAGCTCTTCGAGGAATTCTCTTGACTGGCAGATGGAGCACGTGACCAAGCTACCGCAACCTATAGAGTGTGATTGGTTTGTTTATCGTGAGTGAGCTTCCGATT